>CAIGRB010052716.1:36185-51070 GCA_903798255.1 Fraxinus quadrangulata | reverse complement strand
GCGGGAGGCGCCACTTCGGATGTGAGGCAGTTAGGCAGTTGGGATAAGGCACTTTGGCTTGAACATAAGAGGCACTTCGGCTAATTTCTTAGGGAGTCCTCGGGTAGCCACTTAGGGACCTCGGTTTGTGGCCTTTACTTGGTTGCCACTTGGGCTTATGTTGGCGGTCCCATTTTAATGGGATAACACTGATAATATAGTCGTGTGCGAGGTATAAATGCTTGGTCTTTGTGATTCTTTGTGTTTTTTATTTATTTTTTATTTTGTGAAATTACAGCTTTCCAAGAATCGAAAAGTGTCGGTGGGAAACTGGAATGGGAAGGTTGTGGTTAATATTAGAGAGTTCTATTATAAAGATGGCAAGGAAATGCCCGGCAAAAAAGGTTTTATTTTTTCCCCTCAAAATAAGAAGATAGCCCTAGTCATCACCATCGCCATTACTGTTATCTGTCATATTTCTACTGTTATTATAATTATTTGGATTTGTTTGGTTTATTGTATGGTGGCCTCAACAAAGTGATGCTCATATTTGGTAACTAAAAGTATTATGTAAAGAAAAATGAGATTTGATCGACAATTATGAGCATTAGTATAAAAACTAAGTAAACATATGTCTAAGGGATTAATTCTAATCGTCAGTCATCATTCACCACTTGAAACATGCTTACATGTTCTGATGAATAATTTGATACAAGACTACAAGTTTTGTAACCTATAAGAGAACCGATAAAGCATAGTGGAAGAACAGGTAAGGCTTCCTTTATTATTGTGGAATTGGTGCCTCAGAATTAGACTTCAGACCCAGTATCTTTAAATTTGAATTGAATTCTATTTCAATGCCCCAAAATTTTCACACCACCAAACACAGTGCAACTTATATTCTTACCTTGAAAAGAAAAAGAGACAAAGTAAGTAAGCTACGAGACAAAGTTCTCTCTTTATAAGCAAAAGGACTACTACATTTATACAACTAAGATAAGATTTTCTTGTAACATTGTCTTTGTCAAAGTTCTAGTACCTGCCTCTTATGTTGATTCAATTGGAAGGGTACATGTCATGATTCGCATTAAGGTATGGGACTTGGGATTTTACATCGAAAATATGGGCTATCAGTGTGGGCTTTATATAAATTTGAGTTCTCCAACTTCAACGGCTAGCTTTTGAGGTATAACTCTCCAGGATCTATAATAATGGTATCAGAGAAGGTCACCAATGTCTCCCATTTGCAACCGTTGGGTGGAGGTGATGCTGGCATAATAGTGTTCATATGGGATTAGTGTAAAGCCTACTGTTGTGAGTGCTGAGAGTCTGAGATTGTAAAATGTGGTGGATTGTCATGGTTCTCATTGCAATTTATGAGACTTGAATCCCACATTGAAAGTACGAGCTTTCAATATGTGGTTGATATAGACTTGAGTTCTCCAACTTCATCGGCTAGATTTTGAGATATGGCACTTCTAAAATCTATTATAGTACAGGGCTTGGCTAGCCAACTATGCTTCACAAGATTGAGGATTATTATTGGGTTTAATTGCATGTATTATTGTGGACCTTTAAGCAGTTCTTACTAGCACTCACAATCTTCAAATTTCGCAAAATGCGTCTTTCCTTTCACTTTGTCCATCCAAATTAATGGAATATAAGTAATGTGACTTGTTCATCAAAAACTGAAATATTTGGGCACGCGAACTTAGCACATCTTCTTACTTTTACTTCACCAATCCATGGTTCTTCACAAGTTACTTCTTTCAAGATTTTCCAAATATGTACCATACTTAATGAAAAATCAGCATCTAATAGCCTTCCTTCTACTCCTGCCCCCTAGCTAAAATACACCCATCTCTCTTCCCTGTTAGCTTCATATATATCTGTCCCAGTTATTATATAAACCATGAAATCTGTTGACTTCCAGCTTCATTTGCTGGCAACTGAATAAAACATCAGATTGCTAGTAAACATGCACATGTATGGCTATGCATATCGATTTTCTCTTCCTTATTAATTAGGCATTTTATTTTTCATTGAAATTTTTTGACAGTTTTGAGCTCGGAAGAAATTACAGTATTTGTTCGGTATGTTCTACTTATGGTGTGTGGCTAATACCCTTTTCTTAGCAGTAGAGGATGGAGGCAAAATGTTTTAACTGTATATGATAGATCAAGATTCACTTAAATATGTTTGGCCCCTAAATACTCATGGACTATTTTGCATTTGAATGAATTATAAAGTGTATTGCCTACTATGAATTTTCATTCTAATACAATGTGTGACCTACATGGCCTTTTTTTATTTTATTTTTTATTTCACAAAGGAAGATCTTTCATTGAACTAGTGATATACTTAAGTGCTGTTATTATTTCAGTATCTGTATGACTATTGACAGGTGCACTCTTTCGTCATCCCTGCGCTATTACCTGGTTCACTATAGGTGTTGCATGGTCATTTATTAGAATCACTGAAATCAAATTAATATTGTATGACAATTAATGGAAGCTAAATTCACATTACCTTTTGCACTTTGTTTCAGGTATTTCACTAACCATGGATCAGGTATGCGCCAGTCATGATTTCTCCCACCCGTGAGAGGGGGAAAAAAAGGCAGAAAATTTCCCTTACTTTTTGTACTTTGTGTTTATAATGCCCCTTGTTTATCTTTCATTTGCAGTGGAAGGTACTTAGAGATCATGTGGATGAAATCAACCAGGAGGTTGCTGAGAATTAAAAAGGTGTTGGGGTCTTGCTTTATGTTTTTGGTATTAGCTAGGAAGCTATCAAGAAAGCTCAATTAGAATGATGAAAGTGATGAAAAGGGCTAAAGGATATCCTATTTTGTCAATTATCTTCTCATGTATAATAACTATATTTAGGTAAGTAGTTTAGGGCTTGCAGGTGTGTGCATCCGCCCCCCATAGTGATACTTTTTTGGTTGATATCATTTGGAATCCAGTTAATTATTATGAAGATTTAACCATTTTGCTTTGTAACTTGAATTCTCCTGGTGATATACGTAGACTATAGACCAATTGGATGTTTTTAACATGTGCAGATTCCAGCTTGACTACTCTCTAATTACTCGTGTTTATTGATTATGGTTTAGTTTTTCTTCGTGATGTCAAGATGAATTATGAATCCCTATTGGAAGGGAAGTGTGTGTGATTCTTGTTGATTTCTGAATCATTGTGATAACCTGCACATATTCTAATTGATATGGTTCGAAAAAAAAAATCGTCTATATGTACAAGAATCCATGTATATATTATGCTTTCCATTTACAAAGGCCTACTGTTGTACAACCTACTACTTTGATGCAGACATATATGCAGACTTGAAGAAGAGAGACACATCGGACATGCCCTAAACGACAAGGATATGCTTGGCATACAATATTGACTAGTCTATGTTGGCCGAACCTTAACCATCTTCTGATTGTGCCCTTTACTCATCCGTTCCTCGAAATCCTTTGCATCATAAGGAATCCTGAGAATGCCTTCATTGCAGAAACCATATTCCTCAGCTGATCTACACAGCAACTCCAAGAATTCTGCATCATATAAAGCTGTAGTATGCACCATAAAAAACTTCGTTTCATCATTTACTCCAACTGCAACTGGAATATACCCCCTTGGTGGTGCTGTTGAAGGTCCATTCAAGCGCTTCACACTGCGTACGCTCACAAATCTGCTCATCTTACTGGCTTTCACCCCCATAGCTTGCAAAAAAAAAAAAAGGAAAGCCCTTTTCTCAACTTACATGTCCCTCTGAACTCGGAGATACAATTTAAGGATGTCTAGTTTCCTGTCTTATTCACACTGTGCTGATGTTTGATATTGATTAACATTATTTTGGTGGCACATATGATGGCAACACGTGAATATATAATTCTTTGGATATTTTGGTGTTGGAATTAGTTTAATGGGAATAGATTTGGTTGGAGATGGAAATTGCATGCCGTTGTATCAACGTTGACGATTGTTAATGTTTAAAAAAATGTAAAGCGTGGCTACGTGGTGATCAAATCTTTACGAGACTAGGCGAGGCCTAGACATAAAAAGCATTACTCATTTTTATTATTATTTTAAATATTTAATTATTCTAAAAATCATTTAACAATTAAAATCTAGATTATTTTTCATATTTTCAACTTTCAATTAGACAAGTCTTATTAACAGATTTATAAGAACTTATTACATGTTTTCGAAGTTTCCAACAAAACAATAAATCTCAAAATCACAATTGCATAATATAGATAGTACCGTAGCTTAAATTTTATTTAAATCTTTATTGGATAAAGTCATTTAAAAAATTGAAACTAAAGTCAAATAAATGCCTCTAAAAAAAAATGTTACCTAACTTAAGTCAACTAAAATGTTTTTTGAAAAAAAATGGAAAAATAGAATAAAAACTAAACAAATTAATAAAGCGTGCCCTAGACACGTCTAGGAGCGCCTTAAGTGGTCAACTTAGCATTTAACCGCTTAATTTGCGCTTACTATCAAGGCAAAATGTTTTGCCTACGCCTTGCGCCTAGTCGAGTCCTATGCGCACCTTTTAGAATATTGATAATAATAAATTCTTTTTCTGAATGTAGAATAATTTTTTTTATAATGACTATTCCTAAAATTTATGTTTATACTAGAAGTCGAAAGATTTGCCTCGTGTTGAGCACCCTCACCTTACAAATCGATTTTACTTTTTAGGGACAAATTGTATTCGAGCGCTTGGAATATTTGAATGAGAGAACACATTTGTCTCGGGAACTCTCTTTGCAGATGTGGCAACTTTGACGCTTACTACTCTTAGTAGAATCGATCGATTCATCCAATTGAAAAGAACCGGTCATTGCAGACCATGACTTTTAAGGAGGTTGGATTGCAATGATTGCTTATAAAAAGTTTCCCTTGTAAATTTACAAGCACTTTGAATATTTTTCATCTTAATAAGTCGATTTTAAAGAGAGAAATGCTACTCTTACTCCCCCCCTCCCCTAATTGTTCACAAGTTTGTGGTACTGTTATTGTACCAATCATGAGGTAGTTGATAAATTAGGAAATTATTAGACCCCACCTCTCTCTTGGAGAATTTTCCGAAGAATTTAATATTGATCGATTTTGTCGTACTTTTAAGGGATCTTGCGTGGATCATTTCTCATGTTCACACGAGATCAAACTTTTTGTACAGAAATGTACTGATTTGGATACTTTTGTACTGTGTAAGATAGCTTGGAAGATCTGGTAATATGCTCTCGTCTTCTTCCATGCTCATCACAGTCAATGAAAGCAACTTTAAAGGAAAATCAATTGTTTAAAACTCTTCATTTATACGACGTGGAAGCCCTCAAGGCATCAACAATATTCCTATTTCCTCTAAACGGTGGTTCCTGCCTCTCAGAAAATGATATTAGAATGGGTTGAAATTTAAAAAATTTCAAATGAACTCATATCACAAGAAATTGAGTTTCGGAGGCTATTCTCGTGATATTCACGATAAAAGGTATACATAACTCAATGAAATAAAAAAAAATAAAAATAAATTAGATGTCTCACCTTAAGATATTCCACTAAATCTTTATATTCTTTTACCAAATAAAAAATCGACGATTGCCTTAAAAAATATAAATTGACCGAATTAAAATAGAATTAAGCAAAAATACATATCCACGGAAATGTCCAAGGTTCTTCATGACAATAGTGAAAGTATAGTTACCGCTAATGGAATTTACTCCCCGAATCGTTGCAAAAGAATTGCTTTTAGAAATAATCCCGCAACATATATACTAAATACAAATCAAGACTCATTTCTGGTCGGCTTACTTTCAACATTAATTTCTGCATGGAAACATCTTAAAGCATCTCCAATGCTAATGTGCAGTACACTAAAAGAAAATTATGACATAAGCTAAAATAGATAATATCTACAAAAACATTTCTCCAATGAATATGACTACGACTATGTCTAACTCAAGTGACAAAAAAATAATAAAAAAATAAAAATAAAAGATTGCATCTAGCACTAGTCTAGACGGTAGTAGAAGCTCACTTCAAAAGAACCATCTATTTGTAGAGATTCTTTTAAATTGAGTGAGTCATCAATTTAATATTTCTTGCTCTCACTTGAATTATAGACGGAACTCATTAGAGATAAATTTGAACATTATGGGGTTGTCTATTTATTAAACATTAATGCTAGATGCCTCACTATTTAAGATCATCTAGATTACAATTTATGGAATGTATTGGAAATGCTCTTAGGTACCCATGCCCTTGTTCTGGTCGGCTTGAAACGAACTATTCCTTTGGCCACCTTCATCATGTCAAATGATCAGTCTTAAGGGAACTTCATACAATTCTCTTCTAGATGAATTCTTACCCCCACACGGATATCCAAATAGTATCTGCCTGAGATTATTTAATTACTTAACCCCACATAACATTGACCAATACATCAAATTTTTTCCTTCCCAATTTCCAGCAAGTTTTATTATTCACTAAAATAACACAGAATAGGTTCTGGCCGGCTTCAGTCAAGGTATCAAACTATTCCTTGGACATGTTCATCTTGTCAAATGACCGGTTCAAACTTCAGAAATTCATATTCCCAGCCGAACAGTAAATAAAATCCAGAAGGCATCATTCCTCAAGTTGATGAAAGGCCTGAAATAGATTATCCATTCTTATTTGTTATTTGACATGGTTATATCAGGTGCTACCCATTGTAGCTGCCATGATTACAAGTTATGTGCAGATTCAACATGTCATTGAAGAAAATATAACTTCATTTATAAATAAACAAACAACTCAATTTTATGATTGAAAGCACAATACGTACATGTTTGGCTAAAATCACTCCTGTTGGTATTGGACAGATTCTCTCTTACCTTTATGTGTAAATAACATGTATCATCCTATATTACCTCTGTACATCGTTAAAGGTCGAACGAAGAAGCCAAAACAAGTCACCAGGTAATCATTGACCGTTCAAATATGCATTTGTGTTTCGTGCCGACTTATATAAATAAATGGATTATAATTGCTATTCCGCAAGGAACGTACATTCTCCTTGGCAGAATGCAACATCGGTACAGAAAAAATTGCTTACATCAGGCCTCCACGGGCATAACGTAGTGGTAAAGTAGTTTCTCTACGGAGTATTGGAGGTTCGAATCCCCGCAGCAACTGAAAGGCAACATATATATTGGAAGACAGATGTCTTATGATGGCAAAGTTATAGTGCGTTTTGTCGTCTCTTTAAAGGTCATGTCCGCACGTCGTAAAGGAAGGTCCACAAAGTGGAGAACCGCTTTCGGAATGTCCAACCCACGTGTGTATAAGTTGTGACCCCATTCGGATTTACCCGGGTGGCAAATCGGGGGAAAGGCCGTCACTCCTCAAGATTAGTCGGGCGAAGCTCGGAAGCCCGAGTTACCAAAAAAAAATAAAAAATTGCTTACATCGGGTTTCAGTATTCCATCGCATTTCTTGCAATTACGAATATAGAACTCCTCCCAGAATTTCTCATCGATTTCAATATCTCCATCAGGCCTTTGCTTCATTCTGAAGCTATTGTCAGAGCGACTATCTTAATCTAAGCTTTCAATTGCTTCAGCACACTGCAAAACACGAAAGGCGTGAGCTTGAATCATAGAAAATGAGATAACAATAGTTACATAATCTGGTACCTGAGAACCTATAAGTTGGGACTTAAGATCACAAATTATGCCATAATTAATTTTTTCACATGACGCAAGGAGGCAAATCTAATTAACAGACATTAGGCACTATTGGGCACTGAAAGACTGAAATTAGTTTCCACTTTTGTTCATATTATTTACAATGCGCACATAGATATACTCCACTAGGCTATGGAGCGATGAAGAGAACTCCAAAGTATCTGATAAAATTGGGGCTAAGAAAGAAAAGAATGGTTGATAACTGTTCTTATTGAGCAAAGCTGTTCTCTAAAACACGGTTTCTAGTAATCAAAGTAAAATGTATACTCTGGAAGCCTTTGTAGAAATTACAAGATTCCATGTAAATGTGTGCAACACTTGACATATAAGCCTCAAATCTACTCTCCTTTCAGGCAATAGCTAACAAACTCATATATTTGAAAAACCAAGCAGAAAGAGTACGGTCATTTACAGTCCTAGAGAGGCACAGTCACTATCTTGGCTGATGTTGAAGAACAGAGCCTAAGAAAGGTAGAAGTTCTACAACATATAGATTCGGAATTTCAATTCCTAACATATGAGTTCGAGACATGCAATTGTATCCCTTTGATATTTAGGGAGGTTAGTTATCTAGAAAACTTTCCATCACATATCTATTAAAAAATTTCAATGATGGGTGTATTTCGAATCGAGATGTTAAAGGATCTATATTCCCTCTCTTATTTTTTTATCCTATTAATGAGGTGTCCAATTAATAATTTGAGTTTTATCGACATCTCCAAATTATATTATTGAATATCTATGAGTATCCCTAAATACATCATTTACTGGTTTCAAGAACTAAAGGTTCTGATTTTATAACATCCATGATTCAGTGAGAGCCATTGTGTGCTTGGTTGGTTGGTTGTCATAAGAAAATATGAATAGAAGACATTTCGTCTGGTTGGTTACAAATAAAATCCATGCATAAAGCAATAAATTTCCAGCAAATCTCTCTCCAACGAAACCTAAATATCACCTCTACTGGTGAGCGTTTAAAAAAAAAAATATTGTTGGGAGTAAAAGAAGTCTCACATCGGCTAGATATGAGAAATATGATGGGTTTATAAGTGTAGGACAATACTCCATTGGCATGAGGCCTTTTGGGTAGTATCCAAAAGCAAATCCGAGAGGGCTCAGGTCCAAAGCGAACAATAGCATACCAATGTGAAGATTGGCAAGTCCTAACAAGTGGTATCAGAGCCCAGGGCTCAAATTTAGCCGGAGGAATGCAGCGAAAAACGTGATGGAGGTCCCCTAATTAGCCTTGTGATCTGGCTAAAATCTTCCGCGTTTGAGGTGACTTGTGTCGAAAGTCTTCCTGACATAAAAAAATATGAGGATCAGGCGGCGGGTCCCATTTGGTCAAGGGCGATGACAATAACGACGGTACAAGATGATTGGTGAATGGATTATCGTTTGAGGGGAGGCCACAATGATGTTGTCCTTCGTTTGAGGGGAGGATTGTTGGGAGTAAAAGAAGTCCCACATCGGCTAGACATAAGAAATATGATAGGTTTATAAATATAGGACAATACTCTATTGGTATGAGGCCTTTTGAGTAGTATCCAAAAGCAAATCCGTGAGGACGTCCAAAGCGAACAATATCATACCAATGTCGAGTTTGACAAGTCCTAACAAATATATACTGTTGGAAACAAGCAATGATCACAAATTCTCTTAGTTTCTAATTTTTCATATGACTTACAGATCCTGTTTATTGATCTTCTTTGTTACCAAAATCATAAATGCTGAAAATTAATTTATCGTCTATATACTTCTTGACCTTCATTATTTGGAGATTAAAATTGATTCAAATGAAATAAGAAATTTAAAAAAATCGTAGAATTTCTTCCATAAATTAATGGACAAAAATCCATGCATATTGCAAGATATGGTGATATTGAGGATGCAACCTTTTACTAAATATGTAATATAAATACAATAAAAGGCAGCATCCTCATGAAACTCAAAGACAGATTACTTCAACGAAAATGATAAAAATATAATGTAAAATAGGACTTGAATTTCAGACAAAAAAGAACGTGAGAAAATTACTATTGTGAAACAATACTCGTACCAATAGACTAACCTTCAGATTAAAAGCCTTCACTAGATCACTTGGTCTTGTATTTGGGTTGTGATGCCATATATCCAAGGGAAAAATTCATTTCTCCTATTATTGCTAAATACTATTTCAAAAATAAGAAAACAACTTTCAAATTTCTAAAATCAGATATTTGACACACACACACACACACACATATATATATATAACCCACCACACCTCCACCACTCCTACCGCTCCGGTGGTCGTTTCGACGACTACTCTAATTCCACCGATTATTTCGGTGACCGTTCCGCCGCCGATTTATTCCGGTGAATGCTCAGATTTCGTCATTTATTCCAACTCTGGCGAATATCCCGCGACAAACTCTGCCATATTTATTTTCGTATAGTTGACACGATTTTTGACCTCTTGATTGTTGCTTGTGACGAGTAATATAAAATTTGACCAGTAAATTTGAACAGTGACTCTACAAACACATGTGACATGTTTAATATTGATTTGTGACCAGTTTATATTGATTTGTGACCTATAAAAAATGACTGTGACTTGTGAACGCAAACCTATGACAATGATTAGTGACCTTAACGACGAATTAATTAGCCACAGTTAACTATCAAATTAATTGATATACTGATATGTCACAATTTAATGAGTCACATTATTTTTCGGTCACAAATCATAAATTTTATACGACACAATTATTTTACGGTTAGAGTTCAAAAATTTTATAGGTCACAATTTGTTTATGTCACGACCCGTCCCGAATCACCCTAGTGGACCCGAAACGTGATGTGCGCCGATGGTAGATGCTGACTAGATGTCGATCTACCACCAAGGCTGACTATGAGTTATTACAAAATATCAAGAATCACATGTTTATGAGAAATATAGTGCAATGGACCCAAGATTATTATTTTATGCTCTACTAAAGTGTATCACATCATGTGGCTATAACTCTGAAATCATCAGGCCCCTCAAGCTATCAAGAACCAATACTACCTGTAAGAAAGATTGTGGAAAAATATATGAGCTAATAGCTCAGTGAGTGAGAAATTTTAAAACAATTATGCTTTCTCATTTTTACATTTTTTCAATATCAAGTTTACATCCTTTTACAGTTCACATTATAATAGCATGTAATAACAGCAATACTCAAGACGTGAGACACCTCATAACACTGAAAAATATCATCTAATAGTAATGATATAATCATCAACTCAAATCCATATCATCATCTCATCCCATCACATATAATCAGCCAAAAAGTACCCTCTTACTGAAATCGATAATCCGCCCCTCGAGCTAAATACTTTCGTCACGGCCCGTCGGCCCCTCCGTGATCGAAAGTGGGTCGCAAAGACCTCTCATAATCAATACTAGAACATGGCCAAGGCCACTCAGTGAACTATAGGTACACGGCCAGACCCCTTTATCCACAATCAAGACCCCTCAGTGTAGTATAGAACACGGCCAAGGCCACTCCGTGAACTAGAATAAGTATATAATCATGGGTACTTTTTTGGTCGATCTCAATATCGCATATGTCTCACATTCCAATTCACCAATAATCCATACACAGTTTTTCAAATTCCACATATATCATAATGAAATAATATTTCCACATTAATCATTTAATTAAACAAATAATTCACATAATTGCATAAAATGCATAGTAGTATAATTAATTATCAATACTTGAAAAACATTTAAGTTTTTCCACTCACAAAGCTATGTACGTAACAATCAACTTGGTTGGTAGGCTATCCCGTTCTCCGTGTTACCGCCTGAAAGATAATAACAACTGAATCATTACTCACTTCTATTCGAATTAATAATTGATTGTAATTAGCAAAGTAACTAGTTTCTCTTCGCTCCCTTTCCCATTGTGTGACGGATCCAAAATATTACATATAGAAATTAAAATATCAATGTTGTTTCCTCGATTTCAAAATACAAATACTCCAGCCCTTACATTTGTTAGTGCTGCAATTCAACTTCTTCATTTATTTTTGGTGTGGCAATTGTACAGATTCCTCTAAGTTGCCATTTCTTCACCATTTCCAGTTTCTAACTCTTTGGAGTAACTAAATCCAGTTTCTAGTCCACACTATTATATTATTCAAATCTAATTAATCACACACATAAACTCATTTCCTGAATTTCAATATTTCCTATTCCATTTTTATATTTAATTCCTCTCCCAAATTGACGACATATATTCTGCCCCCTTTCTTTTTATTGAGCATAAGCTATCCCATTTCTTTCATCTCTAGAATTAATAGACATCACTTAATATAGCCCCAAAAGTTAAGCTAAAGACTAAACTGATGATTCTTAATTCACTATAAGCATGCCACAATTAATTCATGAAATCATTTTTTGGTTTTACCTGATGAAGTCGAAACATAGAATCAATTCCAGCAATAGGTGAGCTATGTCTCAGCTTAACTTTCCTCTTCTTTTTCTTTTTTTTCTTCATTTTCCCCTTTTTCTTTCCTTCCTTCTCGTTTTTTTTCCTTCTCTGCCTGGTTCTCAGTGTCCTCTGTGTATATGTACAATGAAAATGGAAGAATTGCTCTACAATTGACACTTGTTTTCCAATAACCCCACTTTTGCAAGTCAAGTCCTTCAACCTTTACATAAAACTACATTAAATCCTTATCTTTCACCACTTAAAAAGTAAGTCCCTAACGTTTATATGATTTTCATCTTAAACCCTCAAATATCTTAAATATGAAATAAGCCCTAATTAAATAATTTATTCCATTTAAGTTCATAATTGACTATGACTTTGACAATTCCACTTTGATTTTTTACTAAATAATATGGGTTGTAACAGTTTATCAGTTATCGATCAAATTTTTTGTAGATTACGGATTATTTCGAGATTGATTTGTGAGATCACAGATTATTTTATTGGTCCCAAATCAAAAAATTACAGGTCGCAGTTTGTTTATTAGTCACATATCAAAAATTTTGTAGATCACGGATTATTTAAAAGTCACAAATCAATAATTTTATAGGTCACTGATTATTGTATTGGTCACGGATCAAAAAATTACAGCACACGAACCGCCACCATAGATCCACCACCACTGCCCAAAACATACCACCACAGATCCACCATCTCCACAACCACACATCACTAGATCTAAACCACAACCCAAGCCTGCACAACCACCACCATCAAACACCTGTAACACCACCGTACCGCATAAAAAACACAAGATTTGCCACCGCCAGCCATCAAACACCATTACTCCAGTTTTTCACCACATTTTCCACCACCACCACTAGCAACAGCACATGCCCACCACCATCACCGCCCAAAAACCATCGCATACGACACCACTAACAAAAACTTAGACACGAGATTGCAACCAAAATTTTCCCAAATCCCCCATCATTCAGCGCCGCTCGGTGGTGCTCATTGCACAGTGACAGCTGTAGCAACGTCTTCATAGTGCCGTCTTCATAGTAGAGTGATGGGCTGCAGCAGCATCTTCGCAACGGCGCTGCTGCTTCAGAACGACGTCGCTCGATGGTGGTGTCTTGAACAGTGGTGGTGGTGGTGTCTTCGCACCTGTCGTGACGACGATGGTGGCGCTTCAACACTGCTCGATGGAGGAGGTTTGATGCAGCTCGATGGTGGCGCTTCACACCGACAGCGACGAAGATGGCATTTTTGGGAGAGGATCAGATCAGCACATTGACGGTAGGGAGAGAAATGGGATGTGTGAGAAAGAGAGAGAGAGAGAGAAACGAGATTAGTGAGAAAGAGAAAGAGAGAGAGAGAGATGAGAGGATTGGTAGAGAGAGCTAGAAGAGATTACGGTGAGAAGAAAGGAGGAGGAGGAGGAGGAGGAGGAGGAGGAGGAGGAGGAGGAAAATTGAAAATGGTTGCTAGGGTTTGAGGGGAAATTAATTAGGATTGAGATGAAAATTGTATAATTAATATTTAATTAAACATGAAATATCTGATTTTTGAAAAATGAAACTTGTGACCTGATTTTTGAATATGGATCTTGAAAAGTAGGGTTTTATGTAATTTCCATTATATCCAAACTATTTGGGCTATGATGACAAACTGGGCTTGGCCCACTGCCGATATTAGACTTTCCATTGCCTGATAATTCAATGAAGAAGCTCAACTGCCCAGCCCAAAATTAAAGGTCCATGTTGCACTTTGAAAAGAGCGACTTTAGTCGCCTTGGGTGTGAAATCGCTAGCTGCTCTGAACCGTTGATTCCATTTGAGATCTACGGTGACGGTAGAGTGGTATAAATTGGACTTATGTGTTTTGCCCTAATCATTTTAACACGCTGTCTGATTTCTTTAAGGTTCTAGAATTCTCTCTGGTTTTTCTCTTGTTTTTGATCTTCTATGTTGATCTTCAACTTTTGGTTGTTTTGATCTTTTGAGTTCCTTTGTGGTTTTGAGTCTTTGCTATTCCTTCTGTGAGAAGAGAATGTTAATTTTCAGTCTTGGAACTTTTGGTTCATTGAAGTAGCTTCGATTGGTTTTTTAAGGGTTTGGGGTTTGGTGCTTTTGAATTGTACAGAAGGGTACAAATACAATGAGTTTGAGGCCAAGATCGATGATATTCTGATGCTAGTGATTTGTTCTTGTTCTTTTACATTCTGATTAAAGTTGTAATACAATATATGACCTTTGGATTATCTCTGATTTCTTAGTGTAATGTCTCGAAATGAATTTCATGGAAGAGAAAATCTGCAATATGTACAAGCAACAATATATACGGTCCCGTGTAACTCAAATGGGTTGCGGCCAGTGCGATGGTGCAGCCTGTAAAAAGAAAATGCTATTCTAGAGTTTAGCACATCCAGCTTAGGAATATTTCACATATTATGATTTTGTGGGCTGCTCACCTGTTTAGATTTTGTGTAATCACGGAATTTCTACGGCCTTCTTTTTCAAGAGATGCTACTGCAATATGACCAGTTCCTGGTCGTGCTGCATTAAAACGTCCCATCCTGCATAGCTCCTTGCCCAATATCATCGGCGAGGCCCCGAGTAGAACGCATAAATTGCTGCACATTGATAATAGTGCACATATATATAAATTATAAATGTGAATTTTCCACTAGA
>CAIGRB010052716.1:7082-31905 GCA_903798255.1 Fraxinus quadrangulata | reverse complement strand
TTATGTGTAATATTATTTTATTGTTAGAATGTGTGGTTGAAATGTAAAAAGTAAAAAAAATGAGTTTCAAACAGTGGCTAAAGCATATTTGTACAGTTACTTTTAGGTAACACAAATGTTCAAGGATGCTCAGGAAACAAATGGCAAGTTCCAATATGGCATATATGCTATATGTACATGATATATACTCATCACTGGACACAGAGAAAGCAAATATAAGATTTTGCCTGGGTGATATTCTCCAAGAAATTCTGCTAACTCTTGGTGCCTCCCTGATAACGAGCACCTTAGAAGTGGTATATATTTTTGGAGTAAAAAATTGTTTTAAATCTAACTTTGTGTTAGCACCACTCATCTCAACAATAAGGAAATGCATTCACCTAGTAAGGAAAGTCCAGCAATGTCGACTCATCAGCAAGGAAATTCCAGCAATGACCACTCATCTCCACAATAAGGAAATCCATTCACCAGGTAAGGAAAGTCCAGCAATGTCTAGTCATCTCAACAATAAAGAAAGTGTTGGGATTTTACTTATGAAACCAATTACTAAAGTAAACTATAAACCATAAACGCACAAAAGCAGTAAAGAAATGAACAAGAACACCTAAAAATGTTGACCCAGTTAAGCCAAAATAGCCTAATTGGGGGGCTCAGGAACTGCCCGTTCCACTAGTGCAAAACTACCTTCCAAGAGAGATTACATCAAACCACTCAATTCCAGTTTTTGATCATCGATTGAATGATCTCACAAAAACAGAGAGTTCAAACTCACAAATCCAACCCAAACACTTAGAGATAACCTACACAAAATCAACCTCTATTTCAGGCCTGATCATCACACAAAATTCACCTCTAAAACCGGCTATATCTATTACAGAGAATACCACAAGAAAAAAAATTACATACTCAAACACGGGAGCCAGAGAGAGAAAACGAAGAGTCCAGAATAAAAAAAAGTGAACGCAATAATAAACCAGCAGACGATATTATCACATGAATAAATATTAGTCATTGGTTTCATCTAACGGTCCAAATCAGTTTAAACTAGCACAATTATTGTGAAAGCCCAGCTACCAATAAATGGACGCCACATAAGCAACATTAACCAAATAAGCAGCAGACGGCAATTAACTCAAATAATGCCAATTTTAAATGTGTTTTGAGAAACAAACTCTCACATTCTTCACCTTGGTTCTCAATTGCACATGGAAAGGTTGTTCATCATTATTGCCAAGTACATGTAAAGAAAGTTACCCCGTGTCAATATGTAGTAAAGATAAACACAATCTAAACTTACGTACGGGCAGAATTTTAGTCCCCATATCTAAGGAATTTTTATCGGTATGTATTTTAACAAAATTAACTTCACATTGAGATAGTTTTTCTCTAATAAAATGATACTTGACCCCAATATGCTTTGATCTTTTATGATAGACAGGATTTTTGATAGGTAAAAGAGCACTTTGATTATCGGTAAACGTTGAAGGAGTATCATATGAAGTTCAATTCTTTTAAAATTCCTTTTAACTAAATGCATTCCTTAATAGCTTTTGTTATGGCTACATATTTAGCTTCAGTGCACGATAATGTAACTAAAGGCTGAAATTGAGATTTTCAAGTTATGCAATTGTCACCAAGAGTAAAGAAATATGATGTAGTTCATTTTCTGTTATCCTTATTGCCAGCAAAATCAACATTTACATAACCTTTAAGGGTTAAATTCTCAGATCTTTTCTGATACACTAAGCTTAGATTTAATGTCCCAACTATATATATCTTAACAACAATTTCATTCCAGCCCAATGAGGCTTTCAGGATTGGACATAAATCTTCTTAAAAAACTAATTGCATAAGCTAAGTCAAGTTTGGTTGTTATCATAGAAAACATGACAGCACCTATTGCACTCGCATAGGGTATGTTTTCCATCTCTTTCAACTCTTCTTCGGATTTAAGAGAGTGAGAATTGGAAAGATTCATGTGACCAGCAAGAGATACATTAACAGTTTTGCTCTCTTTCATCTCAAATTTGGTTACAACTTTATTTAAATATGTCTCTTGTTTAATAGTTAACTTGTTCTGAGACACATTTCTATTTATAACCATTCCTAGAATTTTTCTAGCACTCCCTAAATCTTTCATATCAAACTTAGATTTTAAAAAGTTTTTCAGTTTTATGATTTGAGACTTACTAGGGCTAGCTAAGAGCATGTCATCAATATAAAGCAGTAAGTAAACTTCACACCCATTCTTAATATTGTTATAGTATAAGCAAGCATCAAAATCACCCCTTTGAAAACCCCTCTTTAGTACATATGCATCAAACATTTTGTACCATTGTATTGGGCTTTGTTTCAGCTCATATAATGATTTCTCCAATTTGCATTAGCTTTATTCTTAACCTCAAAACCTTAAGGTTGACTCATAAAGATATCTTCTTCTAACTCCCCATGTAAAAATGCAATTTTAACATCAAGTTGTTCAAGTTCCCAATTGAATTGAACAACAAGTGCAAAGCCAACCTGATTGTCTTATATTTGATTACAGGTGAGAATATCTCATCGTAATCAACCCCTTCTTTTTTAGTATAACCTTTAGCAACCAATCTTGCTTTAAACCTCGCAAGATCACTATCTTTAAGTTTGTAAATCCTTTACATTATACTATTTTGTGATCTTTAGGTTTCTTAACCAATTTCCATGTTTTGTTCTCAATTAAAGATTGTATTTCTTCTTGCATTGCCTTTATCCATTTCTTAGACTTTTTTCCCATTAACTGCTTCTTCATAATAGGCAGGTTCAGCTTGCTCAAGAGCTTTACCTAAAACTAAGGCAAAGTCAGTCATGTTCAATAACTCACACCTAGGGTTAGGCCTGATTTGCCTTCTTTCCATATCCCTAGTAAGTTGATAATCTTGAATAGATATTTGTTCAGTAGAATTATCAGGTACTTCAGGTTCAATTTCAGTTTGGGATTCAGTCACCTCAACAGGTTCAAATTCAGATTCTTGATATACAAGATTATTATCTTCATTTTTAGGTCTAGATAAATCAAACTTAGCTAACTTCACCTCATTCTGAATAGTTTTTACACTTTTAGATTTGTTTGATTTATGAGTTTCCCATTTTAGGCATAGAATTTCAGATTCATTAACGACTACATTTCTGATATTAATTATCTTAATGCCTTGGACACCTAAAACCCATAACCTGTATCCTTTCACACCCTCTAGGTAGCCTAACATCATACATTTTATAGCTCTCGGCTCTAGTTTTCCTTCTAATTGATGTGCATATGTAGTACATCCAAAACTTTTATGTAATATAAATTTGGAGGCTCCCTTGTCCATGGTTTTGGTGGAGTTTTAAAACCTATAATGCTGGAAGGGGACCTATTAATCAAGTAGGCTGCAGTATTAGCAGCTTCAGGCCAAATACCTTTGGCAAGGCCAGAACTAATTAACATACACCCAACTTTGTTCATTGTAGTCATGTTCATTCTCTGAGCAACCACATTATGTTCAGGTATGTATTTTACAGTTCTATGCCCCATTATCCCATTTTACTTACAGAAGTTATCAAATTCAAAATTACAAAACTCAAGCCTATTATCAGTTCTTAATGTTTTTAATATCTTCTTTAATTGATTCTCCACAGATTTGAGCCAGGTCCTAAACTTCTGAAATGTTTCAGAGTTAACCTTTAAAGGATAAATCCAAACCTTTCTAGAATAATCATCCACAAGAGATAAGAAGTACTTACTTCCACCAAATGTGGAATGCTTCTCAGGGCCTCATAGATCAGCATGTACATAATGCAATGGTCTATTAGTTCTATGTGAGCTAGTTTCGAAACTCACATTGTGGGACTTACCCAATACACAAGTCTCACAGAAATCCAATGTTTCAATGTCGTCTTTTCCAAGTAATTTTTGGTTACCTTAAGGATTTTAACCTTTTAATACCAATAGGACTAATTATGTTGTGCCATAGTTCAGATTTGTCTTTATTAACAATGAGAAGACTGGAGTCAGGTGCAGATACTGTTTTGACTTCAAGGTAGTATAGACCATTTCTTTTAGGTCCTTTAATTACAATTAGAGACCCCTTCATAATTTTCAGAATTTTATTACTAGATTTAAAGGTATATCCCTCATCTTCAAGAATCCCTAAAGAAATGTCACCAAACTCAATCACAGTCTGAGAATTATTACTAGATTTAAGGTTTCTTTTTAGATTTGGGACATATCTTACATTCTTGATCGGCCTGATAGTGCTATCATATATTTTGATGGCAATGTCACCAAACTCAATCACAGTCTGAAAATTATTGTCTCTCACATAAACCTTTATTGGTTCTATTTCTTTGTAATTATAAAACCAAGACTTTTCAGGGCACATATGAAAAGTCCACTCCGTGTCCAAAATCCAGTCTTTATTAGGCTCTTCATTAGACACATTCAGTATATGTAGACTATCCAATTCAAATACTATGGCAGCATTATTTAGATCATTATTATTCAAGTCCTTTTATTTCTTTTTCTGGTCAAAATAGTCCCTTTTGAAATGTCCCAACTTTCCATAGTTATAACATTTCTTATTACTTTTGTCTTTTGATTTAGATCTAGTTTTAGATCTCCCTCTTCCCTTCTTATTATGAAAATTTAATTCTTTCTTTTCAGTTCTTCCTCTTACAAACAGATTTTCTTCTCTTGAGTTGGTTCTATTATCTCTCTTAAGCTGTAACTATCTACACTTAAATGCATCTATCACAATTGCTTGTGTAAGAGTACCCCTACCATATTTTATGGCATTCCTAATCTCTTTATATGATTCAGGTAAACTAGGCTCTTAACAATTATGCTATAGTCACTTAGGTTTTCTTCCAAATCTTTTCCAGGGTCCATCTTAAACTAAAAAAATTCTCTGACAAATATATTTTGTTAGGCAGAGTCTTAGTCAAGAACAGGGCATCTAATGCAGTCCATAAAGTCCTAACAGTTTCAGCACTATCAACTTGTCTAACAATGTTATCAGACAAATGTAAAATTATAGAACTATATGCAATTCCATTCATCTCTTCAATTTCAGCAGGTTTTGCTTTCAACTCATCATAAAATGTTTTAGAATCATCAAAGGCCTTTACAACCCTTTGTTGGACCAAAATGACCCTCATTTTCTGCTTCCATATAGAGTAATCCCCCTTTCCATCGAATTGTAATAATTTGACCTTCGAACCTATTAAGGATTCTGTAAAAAGGTGGCTTGTACTCGTGGATGTAGCAGAAAAAGGGTTTTGAAAAAAGTTTTCAGATAATCAGTGCAATGAAACCATAAAGTCAAGAATGTTTAGAAATTGAAGAATAGTATCGTTAATCAATTCAACCAAGAACTTCAATCAAAAATATATATATATAAAGGTATGAAAGAGATTCAAACATATTACATAAATATGTATTTCAGAATTTCAAATTAATCACAAGAATTCAGAAAACATATAACATATTATGCTTATATCATCTATAGAAAAACACCAAATCAAAATTTAAAGAAGGTTTGGAGGTCTTACCAATACTGTTGAAAAACAGTATTATTAACACAAAGCACTCAATCGAGCCCACCAGTCAGAGCATTTGATCAAACAATCAAACTTACCCAAAACAAATAAATTAGTTAGTGGCATCTCGCCCAGATTTAACACCAGTCAGAATCAAGATACCCAAAATAATACACTATCTGTTTAGATCTTTAAAGATCTATACAGATATGTAATTAATATACCCAAGGAAAGAATATTTTGTAAAAGAAAACATGAACTCAGAGACCTTGAATGCTCCAATACCAATTTTGTTGGGATTTTACGTATGAAACCAATTACTAAAATAAATTATAAACCATAAACGTACGAAAGCAGTAAAGAAATAAACAAGAACACGTAAAAATGTTGACACATTTTAGCCAAAATAGCCTAATCTGGGGAGCTCAGGAACACCTCGTTCCACTAGTACAAAACTACCTTCCAATAAAGAAAGATTATATCAAATCACTCCGTTCCAGTATTTGGTCATCGATCGAATGATCTCACAAAAACAAAGAGTTCAAACTCACAAATCTAACCCAAACACTTAGAGATATCCTACACAAAATCAGCCTATTTCAGGCCTAATTATCACATAAGATTCACCTCTAAAATTGGCTAGATCTATTACAGAGAACACCACAAGAAGAAAAAAATTAGAGACTCAAACCCGGGAGCCAAAGAGAGAGAAAACGAAGAGTCCAGAATCAAAAAAGTGAAAGACTCAACAGTAACCCAGCAGACGATATTATCACATGAATAAATCTCAGCCATTGGTTTCATCTAACGGTTCAAATCAGTTTAAATTAGCACAATCCATGTGAAGGCCCAGCTACCAATAAATGGACGACCACATAAGCGCATTAACCAAATAAGCAGCAGACGACAATTGACGGAAATAGCACCAATTTTAGATGTGTTTTGAAAAACACAACTCTCACAGAAAGTCCATCAATGAAAATAGCAAATGCAAACCACATGGAAGGAAAGCCCAACAATGGAAACCGATTATATGGTATCCAGACTCTTCTAGAAACATCCAGGAAAATGCATAGAATCAGAATTAAGTCTAAGTGCATTAGACTAAAATAAATTGAAGATATGAAGGGCATGATATCCTGCAGATTTTGTGCAGACTCTGTGGTTTTTTTGTGTTTAAATATGATATCATGTACAACCTTGTGTTCATGTTCATTTTCAATGAAATAAGAACTTAGTTCTCTCTTACAAATAATTCCATATTTTTATATTTTTCTTCTCTTTGGACACAGTGGGGCAACAAATTAAACAATTCTTGGAGGTGACAAATGTTAGCTGAACATTTGTTTACCTTCATCCTGCTCTTTCCTCACACCAGAATTCTATCTTCTCGTGAGACTTTACTCGACTATAACCAATATACGATATGCGTAAGTAGAAACGTTCACATGGCCATGGGTTTAGACTCCCAAATCCAACAACACAAAATTTGCTATTGTTAGCTTTGTAATTGAAGCATCATACTTCAGCTTCAGTACCATATCATGTTGGTGCATACATGGACTCCAGAATAAAGAACCTATTATTGACTTTCAATTTCTTTTCCAAATTGAAAGTTGAACTGAAATGGCTACACTTCAATCTATCTTATAGCTACATTTCTCACACTTCGAATACAAAAATCGGTTTTTTTTTTTTTTTCCCCATAAAATTCAGATACTATCGCAATGCTCTCAAATTCGTATACATCCCTCAGAAACCTTGGAATTATATTAATTATACACAATTAAACTGCATTTACCATTAATCGATAAAAATATAGGATTGGAAAAAATATATTTTGTAATAGTGATTTTTTGAAACATATGGGGGTTAAGAAGAAGGGAAAATTTTGAGGATTATATGTAAAATTATTTTATTGAAAGAATATATGGTTGAAAATTAAATTTGAAAAAATAAATAATTTTTTGTATCAAGGCAAACAGGGACTAAATTTTTAGACGATCAAATATGCATGGTCCTCTGGACTCCACGCTGCTAAGCCATTAGGGAAGTGCTATTTGATTTTAGATTCAAAAAACAAATTAAAAGGGTTGGAACAGCTTTACTCGGTCGAGATAATTCTTAAAAAGATGGTAACTTGCGAAGAAAATCGTGATTATATAACAACGACTAGTTAATAAGAAGTATCAAAATGTGGTGATTCTATTAGATATTTCATTCTTACATATCTATGTGAGTTGTGATTGTTGCAATCTTATTCTTCGATTCCACAACACGAAGACTATCATTTCATACAACGATTGTAACAAAAAATTGATGTGAATCAGTTGTATTTCATGTTCTCTTTCGTCAATGATTTGTTACAATTTACTAATATTAATTTTTAAATTATAAAAATTGTCTTGTAAAACACAAATTAGCATCATGTCCGACTCCTATTAAAAAGCCATACATGTTGGGCCGAGTAGTAGGGTTCGCATTGGGCTGTCGTACCCCAACATGCATTTAGAAGAAGAGAAAAAGGAAAATACAAGCAAACACGAACTTAGTACTATCTCCTTTGCCGTTTTATTTACTGTTGTTTGTTGAGCGCTTCTTCAAAAAAGCTTAATAACTTATTAAAAAGTTAAAGTCAAAGTTAAAAATTAATTTTAATAACACATTTCATGAAATCCATAATTTTCGATCACATATTAATTCAACTTTTCAACCTTGTATTTCATAAACTATTAGGCCATGTTTGATAGGCCAAAATTTTCCATAGAAGATGGAAATTATCCCACATTTTCCACTTTTTAGCTTGTTTGATAAAAAAAAATTTCCTGACAATTCCTTTTTTCGCTTGACCTCACGTGACTCTTAATTCCACAAAATTGATGAATTGATATTCTCATGGTTGAGCTAGTTTTTTTTTCTGTTCTTTATAAGGGAGAAAACATTATTTACACTACTATGCCGCTGCCGCTTAGGGATGTAAGTCAAAGTTAACAATTGACTCTAACCATATGGGGGCGATGTGTTTTTGGACTTGGCTTTGAGCCAAAAGCATCTCTCTTAATGGAATCCACAACTTTTCAATTATACATTTCATCAATTTTTATTAAAATCTACTAAAAATCTAATTTAATCCCCATCATACAAAGACTAAATAAAAATTTAAATTTAAAAACATGGAATTGTTAACAATTCAATGTTAGATAACCATTAAAACAATTTTTTTTTCTTTTTGTTTTTTTTCAAACTTACTTTCAACCACACATTCTTACATCATTTTAAACGTAAACTAAAAACTTTTTTCTATTTTTAAACTACACATTTTCAAAAAAAAAAATCACTATTATAAACTTATTTTTTCCCCAAAAAACTCATTTTAATGGTTGTCAAATAGGGGCTTAGTTGATCGAGTGATTAAAAAAACATGAAATTTACGTGGAAAGTCGACAGTTCAAATCATATTTCATGTGAATATTTAAAAATTTATGATTGGATCTTGGGCTTTTGATCAAATCATGATTTATTGAACTCATAAAAATCCCGGCATTTCTTAGTGAACACTGCTTAGGGTACATGGGAACCCCCGCCGATACGTTACAATAGTGGTGGGTGGGATTTTTTGGCAATTTTTTATTAACATGAGGCCCACCCATGTGAGTATAGGTAAAATTTCTGTGAAGTAAATTTCTGTACATTAAACATAATTCTTTCTTAGTTAAATTCTAACTTTTTAGTGGAATAATACAATCAAGAGTTCTATTTTTTTTTTTTTTGAATTTTGAATTAATACTGTAATTTATTTTTTGGGCCATATACATCTCATTTTCATGAAAATGATAAAGAAATTTGTACTTTAGGAAATTGATTCTAAAAAATTATTGTGATCAAATATTATTTTGGCTAGGAGTGGGCTTGAGTTGAATTAGGTTGGTTTTTGCCTCAACCTAACATTATCGGTTTGTTCGAAATTCAACCCAACCCAATCATGCGTCAGTCGGGTTGCATTGGTCGGTTCGGGTCTACTTATCACAAAGATTTAATTCATCCAATTTTTGGATCTAAAGCAACATCAATATAGTTATCCAATGTCAATAAATTTGAAAATTAAAATAGTACAATTCACCAAATATCCATCAAAATAATTATTCAAAAACAATTACACATTTCATTAAAATGCTGGGGCAAAAAACTGTTGGTAGAAGCAAAAATTGTTGGAGGCTGCCGAAGAAGAACTAAATTTAATTTAAAATAAGACACATCAAGTAAAGAAAAACAACAGTAAAATCAGATAATTAAACTGTGTAGGTTATACTTGGGATATACTTTTTTTCAACCACTTTTTAACCCATTTTTCTGAAAATTGATTATAAATATACTTGGAAGCTTGTTAATTCTTATGCCCTTCATCATCTTCATTCAATTTTGAATTCATTGATTCTAATTCTACCAAAAAAAAAAAAAATGATTAAGTCGACAAGAAAATACATAGAAATAAAGTCAAAATAACAAAATCAAAACCAATAAACAAACAAAAAAACAAAAAAATAAATAAATAAAAGAAGGAAGAGATGGAAACAATTGGAATATCTCCTGATGCTTTTGCTTTTTATGCCTTCATTGATGGACTTCGTCAATTTCCATTTCAGAATTGAAAAAGACAATTTCGGGAAAAAAAAAATGAAGGTGCATATTGCTGGAAAAGCATACAAATCCTCTACAATCAAGAAAATCACTTTAGATAACGAAATGCTAGAATCTGTAAAGTAGTTATTTTATCTTCCATGGAAACCAAAGTAAAAAAATAAGCCCAACATTGCTAATTTTGGGTATGGTGGGAACGACCTCAACAAACAACAAATTTGAGGTCTAGAAACTAGAAAGTCACTTCTTTCTTGATTAGCAATTAGAGACTTGGTAAAGAAAATAGAAAATACACTTTCACCACATACAATAGAACCAGATTTGAAGGAAGATTTAGTGGTTACTTACCATGTAACAATGGATATCGGCGTCGGCAAGTTAAAAGCGACGATCGGCGTTTGCAAGTTAAAAGGAAGATCGATGGTGGCGGCAATTTGAAGTCTAGATCGAAAAAGCAAGAGAGATGAAAATTAGGGCTGCAGGCTTGTAGACCGCTGTGCTTTTTTTTTTTTAATGATTCTGGTGTCCAAGTTTCGCCCGACTAATTCGGAGGAGTAGTGGCCTTCCACCCGGTTCGCCACTCGGGTAAATTCGGATGCACAAGTTATATACACTTGGGCCGAACATTCGACGATTCTCCACCACATGGACCTCTGTCTTCCAACATAAATGTTGCATTTCAATATAAATGTTGTCTTCTAGCTACTGTGGGGATTTGAACATCCAATACTCTGTAGAAAATCCTCGTGCTTTACCACTGTGTCATGCCCATGGGGGCAACAGACCGTTGTGTTGCTTCGTATAAATCTGGGTTTGCTTGAATTATTAATATTTTTTTAACTAAGTTAGTCGAGGTCGGGTAGGTTATATCGGGTTTGATGGGTTAACCCATCACTCGTCCCGATTAGCTTACCCACAAACCGAACTAACCTAAAAAAAATTACAAAAAATCAACCCAACTCAACTGGGTCAGTTCGATTTGATCGGGTTTGTTTGGGTTTTGCCTACCCCTAATTTTGGAGTAAAATTTGAGATTCTGAAAATCGCTTGTAATTGTTACTCAAGTGAGTCGATCATTATATTTTGAGAGTGGTTGTTCAAAGAGATCACAATCACAACAATTAATGACGGACAAGCTTTAGGACATCGTGATGTTATGAGTTTTCTCGATAAATTTTCTTACGTTCTATATTTTATTGTTTGAAAAAAGTATCAGCAACAATTGTTTAGCATACATTCAAAATGTACAACTCGTGACATAAACAATAATAGCATTTTTGTTATAAGAAATTGAATAGAATTATTGAGAAAATAAAGTTAAAATCTTATTTTGTCCAATCCAATACAATTAGAATTTTATCCGCACTCTTCAATATTGTCTACAATCTTTTTTCTAGTACAATTAGAAGTAATTTGGATGATTATTTAACTAAATGCAAATAGAATCACTTATTGAAAAAGTCCAAACATCTTGTTAGCAAAGTTTAAATCATATTAGTCTACAAAATTTTTATTTCATAGCACAATTTTAGTGCAGATACTGTTCTCATGATGTGTAACTTTTTGTGTTGTAACTTACTAATCAATGCATTACTGCAATCCACCTCACGACAAAAACTAGTCACCACTTGTCATGAACTATCACAAAACCAACACCATTGCAGCCATCTACACCTTTAATATATATATATATTAAAGNTATATATATATATATATATATATATAAACAAATAAACAAATTCTGGTTTCAGATCACACCACCGCTGCTACTGCATGTTGAACTAGTGTTTCCCTTTGTTCATCTTTGTTGACATCTAATCTACGAGTTCGTTTGTTATATACATTTAACTCATGCTAAATTAAGGTCGGATCGTAGTTATGATCGACGTGATTTGAGGGAACATAATGATTGTAGATTCCTTATACACTTTCAAAATATTAATTAATTAATGATATTTGGAAGGACTTACGTCAACCCCCACCAAATCTACCAATCATATGTTATAGCTTCATTCTCTAATCAATTCATTAATTATTGGGTCCCCATTTAAGGTGGCTTCATGATAACCTGATGGAGCCTCACCTCGACAACCAATCAAGATATGTCATTGGCGTACCTTCCCAGCTCAGTACTGTACGTGAATTTGATAGCAACCAATCAAGACTTAACCCATTGACACAAGTTCCCAACTCGGTACTGTTGTTGACAAGACATGAATATGAAAGTTACAGACTCATCATTTTCTATAAAAAGGAAGTCGGTATCCGGGGGAGAGAAAGCCTAACAACTTCATATTTTAAATAACTCTTTTGATAAAAACACTTGTAGTTTATAAGTAATTATCAATAAAATTATTTACACTTGAGGTTGGTTTGAATTTTATTTATACAATTTTCGATTGTGAAAAATAGAGTAAAAGGAAGAATGAATCTTCAATATAGTGGTAGTCGAGATCAAGTTTGGGGTGTTGCTTTTATGGTGATGATGTGTGATTTTTAATGGTGGTGGAGGTGGATGGTGGTGATGGTGAGGGTTATGACAATGATGCAGATTGTTTATAAATTTTGTGGTGGCTTTGACATGAATTTTTTTTTTTCAAAGATGGTGGCCAGACAGTAGTGATAGTGGCGAGTTTGGCGGTTGTGGTGAGAGAGTGGAGAGGGAGGAAAGTTTGTCAATATCGGGATCATTAATTTTAAAAACAGTTTTTAAAATGAATGAATATGATGTTACGAAGTGTGAGTTATTAATCAAAATTATCAAATAATATTGTACAAATAGTATGATTCAACTGAGAAATACTTTCTTTCATATCTGATTTAAAGAAATACTTTATGAAATAGTAATACATGATTTTTGAATTTTAAAAAGTAAATACATGAATTGGCCCAATTTCCTTATTCCATTTACCCATGTATATGTTTCTCCAAGAAAACAAGACTTTATTAATTATTGTTTTTTTCCTTCTTATGAGGAATTTAATTTAAAAATTATAGATCAATCTATATATAGATGTTTATTTTCTCTAATTGGGTGTAGGGTAGTCCTAAACCAATGAATGATGTCCAAACTCATACATACTATATTATTTACCAATTGTTTGACTTCTTAATCAACTACATACCAAAACCCACTTCAATAATAGGAAATTGCGAAACTTCGTTTTATTTATTTTTGAAAAAAACACTTCATTGAATGTCAACATAACAAGTTCTGGATGCAATGAAGAATTTTCTCCAACACAATTCTCTCCTCAGAGAGTTTAAGTGCTTCATTTGCTAAAATATGAGCGACCACATTAATACTTCTAGGAACATAACTAATTGACTAGAACTGAAAAAGCCAAGCAAACATAACTAATAAACCAGAAACTTTGTTTTAGATAGAGAAAGTAAAAAGTATCTTACTAATTTAAATTACTTTTTTCGTTAATCAAATTGCATAGAGAGAGTCGCTATTTTGAAACAAAAATTTAAAATTAATGACTAGCTCGAAACAAAATAAAGTAAATGAATAATATAAAATTCATTAAAAAGTTCAATAACTACCTCTTTCTATTTAACCCAATTTTCAAATTGTTCATATTGACGAGCCACATTTGATGAAGCGCCAACTCTCGTGACGGCATGAGCCGATCCGATGGTTAGCTCCACACACCCCATTTAACACCCTTATGTATTACCCGAGATAGACCCAGCCCACATAAACTTTTCTGTTTTTAAGGTCTTTGGAAAATCCTTTAATTTTCAAGATTCTCTCGGCCTCACCACCTCCAAGCCACCCATTGAAGCGGTTAAGAGTTGACCACTCTAATATAGTGATCCAAAAACTGGCCATAGACATTGAAGAAATGAAAAAATTCTATGGAACCAAAAAAGAAAAAGGTCTCAATCTCCACCAAAAAATTCTTTCCTTTGAGTAAACTCCAAGCCTTCTTCTTCTCTTCTTTATTCTCCCCTCTTCAAATCTTATTTTCTTTCACCAAAAACCCATAAAAATTAATCCTTTATGGAAAGACAAAACCAATACAATTTTGACTTATTTTTCTCTCTTATAATCGCCCTTGGTCTTATCTCCTTCTCTTTCTGCCTTGCTGCTGAATTCAAGAAATCAAAGGTAAATTTTGAATCTATTTTTTTTATATACTTCCCAATTTTCATATTCGAAATATGATTCAATTTTTGTTTAGAATAAGGATCTGAGGTTTGATGAGAAGCTTTGTTATTTGCCCCGAAGCCTGGCTTTCGGATTCGGAATAGCCGCTTTAATCTGCCTTATCGCCGGCCAGGTCATCGGAAACTTGTTCATCTGCAGAAAGTTTAGTGTGAGAGATCATAGGAGTGGTTGTGATAACAAATTAAAAAGACCAACAATTGCTACCATTTTGCTGGTTTTCTCATGGTAAGTAAATCTTTATTTTCATCGCATGTGAATACTGTTCGTTCTTAAAGAAAAGCTGCTTTTCATCGCATGGTTTATTTCTCTATCCAACACATACTTTTCACCATTCCACTCATTCCACTCATTCCATGTTTGTTACTACGTTACACTTAGAGAGGGACAAAATTAAAGGGAAAAAAAATGTAACTTTATTTATTGTTTAATCGAGTTTTGTTCAGTTCGACGTATGAAGAATGTCACCAATTTTTCCATGTCCAGCATGTCACCAGTGTTTCCACTCTTCCTATTTTCTAATAGTTTATTTAGTTTCTGTTTGGTCACCATTTTTTTCAATCACACGTTTTATGAGACCTACAACTTTTATTAAAATTTATTAAAAATTTGATTTTTACGTGCACCTAATATGGGCTAATAGGGGCAGGTGGACACGACTTTTAGTCACTTGTTCAACCCGTAGAGTTGTTTTTTAGCCAAATTCCTAAGTGGAAGAACCTTCTAACGTGGACAGCTGGAAATACTAGGATTTCTTAGTTCTGAGATATACAATTTAAAATATTGACACTGTTTTAATAATTGATATTAAAATATGTAACAGGATCACCTTTGGAATTGCTGTTATTCTAATGAGTGGAGCCACCAGCATGAGCCAAGGTCAGCCCTTTGGGGAAGGATGGTTAGATGGTGAGTGCTACATTGTCAAATCTGGAATCTATATTGGCTCAGGAATACTGGCTGTGCTCACTATTGGTTTAACCCTAGGTTCGGCCATAGTAATGATAAGGCAAAGGCGCGTCGAAGAAGACACGAAAGTGCACGCACAAATTCAATGAGAAAGAAAATTTAGAATTCGTAACTCAAATGAACACGGAAACACTCAAATGTTTTGATAGAGCTCTACATATCTTATTCACTTAGCTATCTATTATGCAATTTTTGATAGGTGGTGAATGACAAAGAAATGATAAATGCATTCCTAGTCAAGCGTGATGTATATAGAATTAAATTTTTTATACATGTTGTATGCTCGTTCCTTACTAGACTTACGAGCTTGCCACTTATCTCTAACAAAGGAAAATGATTCAATCTAGTCCCAAGTGCTTCTATGGTCCTTTATTAAATTTTATCCTCAATAAATTTAAAATTTATTATGAGCTTTTACTTTGTAGAATAACTTCTTGAAGAAGTCACCTTCGACCAGTTTCTTTTTAAAGATTAGACAAAGCACTTACGTTTATCTTTTATATCGCTCCATTTTCTTTTAATTTATTGCTATGTCTACTGAAAAATCCAAATGAACTAAATCTTTAACAATCACACAGACGTTCAATAATATATAGTGATACTGAGAGGGACAGTACAGGAAATAAAAAAAATTACGACTAAAAATTCAATTGATGAAACACGTCATTCAAACGAGGACAATTTCTTGATAGCTTTACATGGAGGAAACGAATACTGCCATCCAAACAACCTAATAACACTCATCTTTAATGATGGCACACTATGCCAAATGTTTAGTAGAGAGTAGTCAGTCGAACCTCTTACAAAAAATAGAAAAAATGGAAATGAAATACGAGGACGACCGTAAAACACGGATATAGTGGTTAAAACTAGTATCTTGCTATACAGGTACAGGGGCTATAAAATACTATGAACCTGCCATTACTTAGCTATCGTGCAACCGGAGCTCATTCTTGAGATGGGATAAAAAGATTTCGAACTAAGTTAATACTGCAGCTGATGTACCCTCCGTATTGAGGAATATTCTGTCATCTCCGCGTGTAACCCCCTTGGCCTTGACCACCGTGGTAATACCCTCTTCCCCAGTTATATGGACCACTATTGTCACCATGTCGACCAGCATAGCCGCTGCTATAACCTGAATGAGATCTCTGTTAAAAATTGCCGAAGGTCTGCACAAACACAAAAGAAGAGAAAATGTTAAGAATCTGTAGGAACAACATTATGCCCGTCTTTCATATGAAAAGCTAGTGTATAACAATGCTCACGAACGTCAGAGTGAACCAATCCAGAGTGATCTTTGTCTCCCGGATTCTGTCCATTTACCACATTAAGCTGGATCCCCTCTACATTCTCTCTCTGGTTTGCTTTTCCAAGATAACCCAACACCTCGTCTTTTTTAAACTTCTCATTCATGGCTTCAAAATCAAATTCTTCAGTGAATTGGGAAAGATGTTGTGACTGCATACAATCCAAACCAAACTTTTATGACACGTATGGTTATAAATTACTACTAGCAACAGACTTTAATCTTAAGAAAAAGGTAACCCAGCAAATAAAGACCAAAAGCAAGTGAACTGACAAAATTTCAAACTTGAAATGAATTAAGTGAGTTTTACTGTTCAAATCATCTAGCAGGAAGATTAGAAATCAATTCATGCAAAACACAATATACACAATCACTGTCAAATTTTACTGAAAACCTGCATGTGTAGTGCACAATTAATATAGAGATAGATCATCAAAAATATCCAACAGATGTAGATATAGTATTGTGTCACACTGCTCTGCCATACGAAAATAACAAGAAAATTTCAAGTCTTCTACTGGAGAGAGATAAGGGTCCATTGATCATCCTCTATCAAGCTGATCGAAAGTATAAGATACGTGCAACTGGCACATGGACAGATATGAACATATTGTCCAAGTGTTTCAAAAAATTAAAATAAAGTTATAAAGAACCCAATCCTCCGATATTTTCTACTCCATCAATAGATGATAACTCTAAACAAATAGGAAGTGGAACAGCATAGGGAAGGTAAGTAAAAGGAACAACAGAAATAACTGGAAATGCCAATTGCACCTTAATGAGCACAAACCTAAAGTAAATGCCACTTGGACCGGAAATTTGAACAAAAACACACACACACGTGCACATGCGCGCTACCAGAAGAAAAGGGCAACTTCATTGAACCTGTTGAGAAGAGGGCGGCAATGGCACCAGAGGCAGTTGAACTGCTGGAGTAGTGACCTAGGATAAGGAATTCAAAGAAATTGAACCCGTAACACCCACATCTTTCTGATCTGGGTATAACTTCTGCATCTGAGAAATTTTGGGTACTCTGGGCTGTGACAGTTGGTTTGGAGTTACCAAAGCCGGTGATTGGTTTAACAAGGGTTCTGATGTTGAATGTAGAACAAAAGATGTGGAAGGCAGCAAACCTTGAATTGGAAGCGATGTTACAGGATCAGGAACTACATTATTACCAAGGGTGTGTTTGAGCCACATTATTTTGGAAGAATGTATTTTGGATAGTAGATTAATGAAGAATATGTTGTTGAAAAAGAATAAAAAGTTATTGATGTGATGGAAAATATAATTTTATTGAAGAATGTGTGGTTGGAAATGAGTAGAAAAATGCGAATGAAAAATTTAATGTGGATCAAACAGGGGCCAAGTGAAAGTTCAATGCTGCTCACATGTTGGGAAGCTAGGGAAAACAAAGGAACGGTCACAATCTATTTGAATTCAAACATACAGTTTGATGGGAGGGCAGTGATGACTCCATGGACAATGTGGAAAGTGAATTCATAGGAGATTTAGAATGTTGCACAGAAGTAAGAGTGGGACTGAAATTTGCATATATAGAATTGGATGCGACAAATGAAGGACCGAGAGAAACATTATTGGATAAATTTGTGGCTACCATGGTTGTGGATGACAGGGCACCAGAAGCCTCCACGGAATTCTGCATTGGATATGGTATTCTGTTGGATGAAACAGAATGCTGCTGAGCATAAGGAGAACTTCCTGCTGATCCATTATATCCTTGCCAGTGAGTTTGCAAATCATAATGTGTCATACTAAATTTTTGAGTGGCCTGAGAAGGATCCAACAGCCTTATCGGAATTTCAGAAGGATTTGGAGGAGATCCACTGAGGTCAGAACTCACGTTCAAAGATCCACTAGCATCTGATACTGGTCTTAACGAGTTTGAAGGTCAGGCAGCATGTTTTGACTGAATTAAAAAATAAAAATAGCGATATGAGTAATGTTGTTCAGGTATATTTCATTTATCAAAGACTTCATATCATTATTCCTTGTGGAGAATGCTAAATACATGAATAATTGCTGGATCATTGTGTATTGGCTCCTCTACTTCTGCTAGTCGAGAGGCCTTCACTTGCAAATCCTGAAATTGGACATAATACACACAGAGATGCAAGTAATTATATAGCAAATTAAAAGTATTCTTATTTTACAGATAATGTTTGGGCCATGGCAACTGTCATACATAGAGATATTGCAGGGAAAAGAGAGAAAAAAAAAAACTAGTGTTAGACAGGTGGTTGCAGCTTGCCTTCTAAAAGAATCGATGATCAACGGATTGCTACATTATCCTAAGCTGGTTCAGGATATTTATAAATGTCATCAGCAGCAATTCTGTCTCAAATGACTTGGAAAGTCCAAAACACAACATTGCCCCGTAAAAATTAAATTATGAAGATCTTAAATAGTCCACTTTGAACAAGCTTTTTTCACATTGAAACCAAGCGAAACTTGCGCAGCCTGATTGTTATTTACTTATGGGCTCATGAAGCTGAGCTCAAATGGTTTATAAGCTTATAAATTTGGATTTATTATCTCACGAGCTATCGAACAAGTACCTAACACTCCAACTTTGAGCTGATTTAGTATTCTATGTTGCTGTAAATATTCCTAACTTGTAAACGATGTTTCAAGGCACATGTATAAAAGGGTACGGCATAGACCAATTATATTTAGTGCATGTTTGAGCCCCATTTTTTTTTTTTGGAAATAATGCATTTTGAAATAGTATTTTCATGGATAATGTGTGGTTAAAAAATAAGAAAAAGTTTTGGGTTTGCGTGAAATATTATTTTATTGAAGAATTTGTGATTGAAAATAGGACAGAGAAAAATGTATTTTCGAAATAACGAGGACCAACAAGGGCCTATTCAATTGGAAAACTGTCTTTTAATTATGCAAAAAACACTTAAAACATCCAATATTAACCAATAACTTACACAATATAGGCACTCTCTATTGAGTTTAAAAATTAAATTCATATTTCTTTTAATAATGCAAAAAACAGTTCAGCATCCAATAGTCACCAAAAAGTTACACAATATAGGCACTCTCTATTGAGTTTAAAAATAAAATTCAAATTTAATCATGTATTAAATCTCTCATCATATTTGTAATCCCACTTAGCATATTTTACAAGAAAGATGACACCAAAAGTCTGCTATGGGTTTCAGGAATTTTAACTGTGTAAAGACAAGGATGGTGATCTTAATGCTTGTCAGCAGCCATTCGAATATCAATATCCTAGTTGGCAGGCTATACTCAATCACATCTTCCCTATGCTGTTGCCGGGTCAGCCACTAGTCCACTGTATTAACTGATTATAGATTGGATTTTAATATAGAGGATATCAAGCAATATAATTTCGAACCTTTGAGTTTTAGCTTTAGGATATGCTGTTGTTAATTAAGTTATTCAGTCATTTGAACTAATGGAAAGTTTTTTTTGCTTCAATTCACTAGTAGAAATAGGTTAAACAGTAAAACTAATTTTGACTTTTCCTGCTACTTGTCACGGGACTAAAGTTCTCACACTAGAAAACTAGACACCGTGCGGCCTTAATGCTATCAATTTCCGTCCCTACGAGAAAACGTTAAGTCAGTAACCCCTCGCCCCCAAAATAATTCAACCTTGCTAGGCTAAATTAAGATAACTTTGAGTAGAGATTTTGGAAGTAAAGATAATATGAAGAACAAGTAAGTTTGGGGAATTTTCTCCTTGTATTCACAATAGCTCTCAACTTCAATGAATAAATTTACAATGAGACTACCTCTCTATTTATAGGCAAAATCCTAGCAAATATCTTGGAATCAATGGCCAAGATCCATCTTCATCCAAGGGTCTTTATTGCTTGCAACTTGCCTTAAACCTCCTTAGACCGAAGGTAGCAAACTTGGACTTTGCTTCTTGCAAGTGGATTGTCTTTATTCCCATGTGCAAGCCATGTCCCTTTCATAGTCATCAATTTGGCTTTTGCTTCCTTCCTTGGCCTTGGTCTTGCAAGTGGCCTTAGTAGCCAATTTGTACAAGACTCCCAAAATATCCCAACAATCTGCTCATGGTATTCTTCCCTAGAAAACCACCTGGTATGCTGGGAAATACTGCCCATGTCATGGTCATGTCACTCCCCATGTCAAGCAACCTGCATTCTGTGTTGCTGTGCTGCCTGCGTCATGCCATGACTGCAGCCTGTGTCTGGCCATGTCCTGGCTGCGTCTTGGGCGCTGCCTGTAATCTGCCTGCGATGTCCTGCCCGCGTTGCAGCTGTGTCGTAGTGGCTGCAATCACACCCGAATTTTCTAGGCATCACCTGGACATGAACCCGACACCGTGGACACCGGTCATCTAAACACCAAATTTAGGTGACACCGACATTGCCATGTACCTTTGAAGCTTAGACCTAATCAACCATAGGTCCAACTCATTTTCCCACTTCGGCCCATGACACCTTCGTGTCATGCTCGATCTCGTGTCACTACCATGCGGTCCGTGACATATTGCTCTCCAGATTTGTACAATCATGATCACAAAAAAGATGTTAGCACGAATTGAACGTTCATATAATAATGTGTAGCAATCACTAAAAGTTGCATGTGAAAATTCTACATCCATTCAAGATCCCATTAGTTTCCAAAAAATTTGGGCCCCATCCATTAGCCTTGCACCCTTCTTGAAAGATTTTGAACACTTTCTAAAAACATTTTTAAAACAGTCCCACATATAAAGGAATTTATATCATTAATTATCATCCTACTTAATTTAATTGGCTTATTATTTCATCACTGACAAAATAAAATGCATAAAATTTTCAACTTACCAAAAAACAAAGGCACGGGGCTTGAAAGATAGGTATTGAGCGTGATCCTAAATATGACATCAAATTTAGAACATCAAATTGAATCTAGTTTATAATAGCACATTGACACAATGTACTGCAAATCATACCTCTTCTAGTCAACACAAACAGTAAAATTTAATGCCATCCCTCAAATCCAAGAAAAGAAGATAACAACAGAAAGGGATAGGAAGATGGATAAATACACAACCAACGTTTTATAGAGTCCAAGATGGATGCAAAACAGTTCAAAATACCAGTACTCTCTTAGCAAGTTAGCAACAGAAAGGGAGAGGAAGATGGATAAATACACAACCAACGTATTATAGAGTCCAAGATGGATGCAAAACACTTCAAAATACCAGTACTCTCTTAGCAAGTCCAACCAGAATTGAATAGAAAAAGATAAGTATAAGCAGACACGATAATAACTAGAATAAGGCTGGCTGATCCATAAACCAGAAGCTGCAGCATGTCACAGAAGATCACAGAGTCATGGTATAACAACCATGCAAAAGACAAGCAGATTTGTGATCAAAAGAATAAAGATAATATAGTAAACATTGTATAAGCATCAGAAGACCATCTGATTAGAGAGCGATTTGGTAAATACAGTTTGATTCTCATTGAGGCGTTTACCTTAATGTCGCATCCACGAAACAAAATGTAATTCATAGACTCTGTTGCTCGAAGGAACTTGTGGACCATCTTTCTTTCTTGCCTTGGTTCCATAAGATCTCACAGCAAGAATGATCAACCGTACGCAGCCAACTCAATTATACTAATTGTTATGTCAACCATAACGAAAAATAAGAAAGCTTATTCAAACACTTCTCTCCCACTCATTTTCAACTACACATTTTCTTTCAAAAAAAATCAAATTTTCACGTTTCCATAACTTTTTTCATACTTTTTAACCACACATCCATAATAATAATAATAATAATAATAATAAAACACTTTCCAAAGAATCACTTCTTAAAAAATCTTTATCAAACAAGCACTTGATCATTTGAAATGACACGAATAGTAAGTTGTAAGGAAAGCAAGGCTTAAAAATAATGGACGAAAAAAAAAAAAGAAAACGAAAACCTCAAATCTTGTGCTAAATTATGTAACCAGTAAACTCGAAAATTAGTGTCGGTAATTAGATTAACATAGAGGTTGAAAAAATAAATAGATAAAATAAAAAATACGTCACATGCAATACATGTACAAAATAGAGTCCCGACTGGAATATCAATAAACAGTATGCTTAGAAAGTTCCGCTTTCATAAGGATAGTTTACTGAAAGAGTAGTTATGTACACACACAAATATATAAACATATAGCATAAAAATCAAGAAATGAAGACAAGGATACAGAAATAACACAAATGTATACATAATTAAATATAAATAATTATCAAATTATTGAGAAACAAAAACGACGGCGTAATTTACCCTTGTTTAGGCCGAGGGTGGAGTCTTGGGGGTTGAGGTGGTACAGAACACTCTCATATCGGATCTCATACTTAGACGTGAGGCTAATGAAACTTCCGATGTACGAATCCGCTGGTGACGGCGTCGTTTCATTGTTGCTGTCGATGCTAGAGGATTCATTCGCCATCAATAACCTTGAATCGAAACAGAGGAAAATGAAAGCGGAGAAATTACAGGGGAGATCGAAATCTTGTAAGAGTGCTTTGTGTAGCTTTCTGTAGTGAGTGAAAATGAGAATCGGAGTTTCGGGGGTATTTGATGGAGTAGTTGGAGAAATTTTGGGGGAAGTATGTATGGGTATGGCCGTAGGGGCGTTTGGGCCGACGTTGAAGACAAGTGATCACTAGAAATAAGAAAATGAGGAGAAACATGGAATTTTGGCAAAGTTTAAATGGGAAAATTTATATGTAGTTTTTTATATCAGTTTGGTACATATTAAAATCAAAATTAATAATTAATTTCAATCACATATTTTATGGATCCCACAATTTTTTAATTACACATTTATCAACTCTTATCAAAATTTACTAAAAATCTAATTTTAATTAACACCAAACAAAAACTTAATTTTAAAAGTGTATCTTGAAATTAGGGGTGTTAATCCGACTCTACTGCTCGAGCGGCCAGCAACTCAACCTAGAAAAAGTCTGAGCGGGATCAGCTTGTGTCGGCCACACCAACACGACTGTTTTAACTTGTGTCTTCGAAATAAGTAGTCATGTCAATGAGTCGAGTCACGAGTCGAAATTTGAAACTCGAACTCAGCTCGAGCAAAAAAGGTTCGAGCTTTTATGGCCCGAATCGATCGGAGCAAAAGCTCGACCAAAAAATTGAGGCTCGACCCTGCTATTTTTTTTCATGTTAAATCTAAATTTTTTTCTTAAAAAATTTAAAATTTATACAATTTTACGTACTATAAATAAAAATTAAAATCCTCTTTTTTTATTAGGGTTTGAAACTGCTACAATCATCATAGGCAGAGTTAAAATTGTACACGAAAAGTTAAAACTGTACATGAATAAAATATTTCGTGTATATGTGTTATAAATTATAAAAGTTAAAACTATCATCCTTTATTCGGGTTTGAGACCGGCTACAATTATCGTAGGCGAAGTTAAAATTGTACACGAATAAAATATTTCGTTCACAATTTTTCTTGAAACAAAAAAATTTAAAAATTACCTTTTTAAAAAACTATTCAATTTAAAAAATTTACAATATCTTATTATTGAGGACATGTTTTGGAGAAATTTTCAAATCAATTACAATTATTTTTTTAACCGTTACCCAGCAAAGCAGCAGCCATATTTAACTGCTCCTCTCTAATGTGGTCCCCACTTCTTGACGTAACGATCGTTTTCCGACTAAAAATTTGATGAAAATTTCTCCCGAATAGGGGCCGAATCTGCTGCAATTTTTTTATCATTATACTATCAACTTGTTTATCTCAATGCATCCTAAAGAATTGTAATCCCTTAAGTGTTAGAACACGTGACTAAATAATTGAGAAAATTTTAGAAGAAAAAAAGTAGATCTTGAATGTATGATTGAAAAATATGGAGAAATGAAATTTTCCCTCTCAAGTTTCAAACAACGACAATAATATAAGAATATGCCAAGAAAGCTCCAAAATGAATCCAGTCCTTTTGCCGCGTATATACACATAATCTTAACTCAGTCCCACATCCCACTCGCACACTGAAACACAGCTGTTCTGAAAGCTAAAAACCTAGCTTCCTTCTTGATGTTGTTGGGAATTTACTTAAACATGCGCAGCGAAAAATAAGCAATTTCAATTCCCATACTAGGATCTACATTGTGTTTAGATAGAAACTGTGATAGAA
>CAIGRB010052709.1:5240-19519 GCA_903798255.1 Fraxinus quadrangulata | reverse complement strand
TGGATATATATCTCCGGAATTAGCATACGACTCCTTATTGCAATTGTTGCAACTCATGTACCAGAATGATTGAGGAATTTTTCTGATACATGATCCTGCTTTAATCCAAAAGAAACATTGCTGAGTAAAAAATTAGGTTTCTTTGAATCTATAAAAGAACATGTGCTCTTTGAAAGAATTTTATTCAAAGTAATAAACAATGTTGTATTGAAGTTGGGAATTGAAGGTTTTACCGCGTGTTGCAACTCTTGAATGCTTTTAATTTTGTCTACTTGTCTTCCCTTGGAAGGGAGAGCTTTGACGGCACTAATTTCAAGTACGCTTTCTCAGATATGAGTTGACTTACTTTATTTACATTTGTTTGTGCCCTGTTATTACATAGTACAATAGAATAGTTATTAACTCATTTTGCGGAACATGATAACATGCATCTAAAATTCTAACAATGATTTGAAGTAGCTAACAATTTCAAATGAAGGGTTAATGAAGAAAGAAGTGTTAGCCTTTGTGGACAGCGATAAACTTGTAACATAAAATGTTGAGGAGTAAAATGCGTAGGAAGTATATGTACATGGAAAACTTTGTATATATATGGTACATAATTCTTAACATTGAAAGATACTTTCAGATGTTTTACCATAATAACCAGCTGTTTTGTTAGACTTTTCGAAATGTAGTTACATTTATTGTCAAAAAAGTTTTTCCACATTGTAGAAGAACTGTTTCAAACCTACAAAAATAGGAAGGAGCAAGTATAAAATAAGGATAGAAGAAGTGAAGCTATACTTTTTGTCAATAAGGACTAAATCTTGTACAAGACTATAAGTTCCAAAGCGTGTTTGAAGAAATCTCTTAGGTCGTATATCAATCACAATTCCAAAAATAGTAGTCATTTTTATAATAGTGCAAAATGTGAGGATATAAGAAATAATTCGCAGAAGGAATCAGGAGGAAAAAAAAGGATCAAAGTACTAGATAAAATACTTATATCTGCACTGGAATCCATGTATTTTTCAAGTTCTTGGAAGTCAGTGAAATTGTATGTAGACAATAAAAGTTCTCTATGGTCTTCCTTCATTGCGTGCACTCTAGTTTTTCCTGAAATGGTCCAATCCATTTTGCTTAATCTGCAGGAGTATTTAGACTTTGCAATCTTCATTAATGCATTCGATATTACGTAAGTCTTGCCCAATATCAACTCGTCCTTATAAACATTTATATGGTGATCATATAAGGTTGCTTGAACTGTTGTTCCGTATGTTAGAAAGTATAAAATGAAATTAGAATGACATCTATTATTTTAGTTGTTAAGCACATAATTATTGGTTTAATTGCAGTTAGAAGAAATTGAGAAAATAACACTTCTGGATATCTCCTATGTACATGCATACATTTATATTCATACATTATTAGAACAGTTAAAAACTATAACTGCCCGTGTCAAACTGAAGTACTTACTTCTTGAGTCAATAAGCACGATTCTTTGGTACTTCCCAGAGCCTTTTCAGAAAGTTTTTGGAGAACTTTTTTCTACGACGACAACTTTTGTAGTCCATCTCGAGGCTCCAGCAAAAATATATCTAATAAGTTAGAAACTGTTGTTCATATTTCTGTTTAAACAGTGGGAGCAAAATTATAAATGAATGTAAAAGAGAAATTGTAAAAACCTAAATGTAGCTATTTATTGGAATTTAAATATATGCAAAGCTAACAAATTTTTTCAAAATTTTATTTTACATGATGAAAGGGAAGGTAGAAAATATAGTACACATATAAAAAGAAAAATATCTACATCTATAATTAAATGTTGAATGTGAATTACAACAGTCAAATGTTAGAAGTAGATGATTAAGAGGAAATGAAATTACACTTGAGAGCAGATTGTAGAAAGATCTATTTTCTTTGTTTTGTTCAAGATTTTATATATTTTAAGAGAAGAAAAGAAGTTCAAGATGTTTGTAGAAGTGAAAGATAAGTATGTGTGGATATATATATTAGAAGCTAGTGTGCATTACTGTTTTGCACAGTAGCATAATAAAATGAATGAATGATAAAAAGAAAAATTTAGTCGTGTAGTTTGAGTGTTGTATTTATTTTATTACTAATGAAAAAAATTTATGTCATGTGGGTGTCTGATGCAGTGTGAGGTTCGATTCCTGCATCTTACAAGGTTTGGAATTGGATTGTTTGTAGGCACCAATATGGCAGCTCTTGTACCCTGATATGCTGAGGCACATCCCGCGATTTACCTCCTCCACAATGCTCTAAGGGCGGGGCGGTGGGGGACCCTCAAGGTTGGGGTTTAACCTTTTTTAAAAATAAGCTTAATAAATAATAAATTTCATTAATTAATTTTAACCTATTAATAAATAATCAAAGCCAACAGTTAATTATTTTGCACAAATATCGCACACTTTCGCTTAATTAATTTTCCAATGTCAATATTTTAATTCTTGCCTTTTTGTTAGTGACGACCCTTTAGAAGTGCACAAGATGTATAATAATATGTGAAAGACGCAATGTGAATGGTTGCCTTTTCTCTTCAATCCAGAAGAGAAATAAATAGTAGTTACCTTGGAATTCTGTTGTATTAGGACATTTGTAGTATCGACATGGATATATATCTCCGGAATTAGCATACGACTCCTTATTGCAATTGTTGCAACTCATGTACCAGAATGATTGAGGAATTTTTCTGATACATGATCCTGCTTTAATCCAAAAGAAACATTGCTGAGTAAAAAATTAGGTTTCTTTGAATCTATAAAAGAACACGTGCTCTTTGAAAGAATTATATTCAAAGTAAGAAACAAATGCTGTATTGAAGTTGGGAATTGAAGGTTTTACCGCGTGTTGCAACTCTTGAATGCTTTTAATTTTGTCTACTTGTCTTCCCTTGGAAGGGAGAGTTTTGACGGCACTAATTTCAAGTACGCTTTCTCAGATATGAGTTGACTTACTTTATCTACATTTGTTTGTGCCCTGTTATTACATAGTACAATAGAATCGTTATTAACTCATTTTGCGGAACATGATAACATGCATCTAAAATTCTAACAACGATTTGAAGTCATTAACAATTTCAAATGAAGCGTTAATGAAGAAAGAAGTGTTAGCCTTTGTGGACAGCGATAAACTTGTAACATAAAATGTTGAGTAAAATGCGTAGGAAGTATATGTACATGGAAAACTTTGTATAATTAAATGTTGAATGTGAATTACAACAGTCAAATGTTAGAAGTAGATGATTAAGAGGAAATGAAATTACACTTGAGAGCAGATTGTAGAAAGATCTATTTTCTTTGTTTTGTTCAAGTTTTTATATAATTTAAGAGAAGAGAAGAATTAAGAGAAGAAACGAAGTTCAAGATGTTTGTGGAAGTGAAAGATAAGTATGTGTGGATATATATATTAGAAGCTAGTGTGCATTACTGTTTTGCACAGTAACATAATAAAATGAATGAATGATAAAAAGAAAAATGTAGTCGTGTAGTTTGAGTGTTGTATTTATTTTATTACTAATGAAAAGAATTTATGTCATGTGGGTGTCTGAAAGAGTAAAAAACTTAAATTATCAATTTTATTTACTGAAATTAAGAAAGTAACATGAAACTTGTGCTAATGTATAGTATAAAAAATGACCAAATGTCAGAAGTTGGTGGGATACACAGTTGAAAGTGAACATATACTATTTTATTTAATAAACTTAATCTCGAAGTGAGAAAATTGGATAAAATGTATACAAATGAAAGTTTTTTTTTAACTAAATTACGAAAAATATTTGAAAATATGTACTGGTGGATATAAATCACAATATTTGAGAAGTTGGTAAGAGAAAGTATGGGTGTATCATATGTAAATAAAAGGTTGAGCGACACACACACACCTGGTATGAAGGAAATTTTGCATGAATCTCTAAACGAATATAACAACAGGGAAAACTGATATATTTAAATACATTCTCAACCAGTCATGTGTTTCTCCATGTCGACTACCTTAATACTGTCCCAAAGAAGAAAATATTCGTGCAATATTTCGAAGATTTATGTACAAAGTGGGACTCTTATCATAGTATGTAATGTCATTTTCTTTTCTACAATGACATAGTCGTCAGTCTCTCACGGCGAGATGGATGGATTTAGGTGATAGAGGCATCTTTTTCATAAACGACTGATTCATTGTTGGTGGAGAAAGTTGCAAGGGAGGACGTGATTAAGGAATCTGTGATGGATGAAGTTCGGTCTGTTCAGCTAAGTTCAGACATTTCACAAAGGAAAGAAGTTTCAACATTTGATGATGATCCATGAACACATTCTTGACCTACAAAAAAGAGATTGAATTTTAAATTCATAGAATAAATTATTCTTAAATAGGTTGATCACATCATGTAATAATCTATTAGAAAATCAAAAATTATTTAGATTTTACCCCATCACACCATGCAATAAATAAAATTCGTCAATTTCATATGCAAAATTAGCACCTTTCAAACAAGTCTACGAATACATTGAAGAATTTCAAAGCCAAAATTTGAGGGATAAATATGAGTATGGTTGGCTAGCTAACAAGTAAACTTTCTTGGGTCTGTGGTGGTGGATTTGGAGGTTGCAGCATAGATGTAGATACTTAGCTATTTGAAGACGGAATGAAAGAATCATTTCAATTGTTGTAAAGCACAATAACTTAAGTAAATATTAGAAAAGCTAACATAAAATATACAAAGAAACAAAATGTAACCTAGAATATAATTTTTTAAGCTAGATCTAGGTAGAAAAAAGAAAACTTAAAAAACGAGAACAACAAACTGGAAAAACAAATCCATGAAGAAGCAAAGATGTGGAAAAAATTGAAGGTGTTGACCCAAATAAAGAGAAACGAAGAAAAAAACAACTGGAATACGAAGAAGACTTATTGGAAAATCAGGAAAGAAAGTTGGAATGGAGTCCAAGATAAAAGTAAATGTAGATGATATTTGTTCAATGGTTAGTACACAATTTAACGAACTTAGCTGCGAAGAAACAAAAAATGTAACGTATAGAAGATTTAAGTACAAATTTTGGCAATTGTCAAGGCAAGATCTCGTAATATTTAATATAGCTTACAATTTGATTAACTTATCTTTCCATTGATCTTCAGGAAAATATTAGTTAGATACAGATCATTGATTGTGGTGGAGGTTAGGTGTTGATTAATAACCCCAAAATAGCCAGATTTCTCTATTTTCAAGGACCTGAAAAATAGTGTTCATGTTAGATAAATTCTATGCATAATTTGCAATCAATGTAATTGTTCGATAATGAAATCTGAAGCCACATTTTTTGTATTACGCAACATTATCGAATCTCAAGATGTCCTGACTTATTAGCGTATACATAATATGACTATTTGAAAGATGACATAATTGTATTGAAAATGTACTAAAGCTAAAATTTCTTTGTAAACTACATTTTGCGTGCATCTACTATGCATTTTTTCCTCTTGAGTTAGTGTATCTAAACTTTAATAGATTTACTTGCTCTAGACAATGCAACACATAATTGTCCATGAAAAATACAGATTTTGAAAGATATAATCTAACAAAATCTAAAGTTTGGCCTTTAACTTTATTTACGGTCATTGCAAAACATGGATGAACAGGAAATTGAGTTCTTTTAAATGTGAAAGAATTTTTATCACTATGAAGTGGAATAAATGAAATTCTAGGTAGAAACTCTATTTTACCATGATATTCTTCAATGGCTACTTCAGCATCAATTACCTTACATTCAAATCTACAACAAATTAGTCTTGTACCATTTCTAAGTAACATTACATGACATTTTTGTTTTAATATAAGTTCATGTAGTGAAACACCATTTGTAGTCAATGTATTTAGGAAATTTTCATGAATACTCTGTTAAGTTTTTTCCAATATTTCATCAAAGCTATAATAGGTAAAACTTTCTCCTGGAATGTCTCTTAGTAGAATACTATTTATTTGATCAACATATTCATTTTTTTTTTTGGAATTAGAATTACCCTTTAATCATAGTATTTAAATCATCAATATAATTATTTAAATTTTAGGAAGACAACATGGATTAATTTTTTAAAAGATGCCACCTCACTTTCGAAGCATATAGTTATTTCACGTGAAAGTTTAATCACGCTACATGTGTATAGTTTCTCAACTCCATTACCAATACTATATAAGAATCTAGAGAAGATTTGATCTAATTAAACTCTCATATTTTGAACTAATTTAAATTGCTTGAACTGTGGCCACAAATATGAATATACTAAACATGCTCGCATGATGTCTGCTTTATTTCCTTTTTGAATAACTGGTAACATTTGTCCGAAACCTCCTCCTAAGACGACAATTTTCCACCAAATAGTAAATCACATTCGTTAATATCTCTTAGCATTTTATCTACGGTTTCAATATTATAATGATGCACGATTGGCACTTCATCCCAAATGATAAATTTTGCCATTTTCAATAGACTTGCTAATGCGCATTGCCTACTAATTGAACAAGTCATATTATTGGATATTTCAAGAGGACTTTAAACCTGGAATGTGCAGTTCAACCTCTAGGTAACAAAGAAGCTACAGTTCAACTTCCGGCTGAAAGTAATACTTTGTACAAATATATTCTTCCTATTCTACCAGTGCCATCGATAAAAAGCATACCACTTCCATCATAATTTTTTTTTAAGAATTTTATCATATGTGACTTGTTGCTCCTCATTCAAAGATTTTGTGCATAAAATATCAGATTTAATAACAACATTTCTCATTTCTTCAGTAATTATGTTAGCTAACATTTCTTCATCTCCCATATTAACCTCAAAAAGTACGAGACAATATTCATTTATACTTTTGTTAACTGGCTCTAATAAAGAATTGATATCTTGTAAAGCCCTAATTTCTACATTCGAGTTGGTCATACCTTAATTTATATAGTACTCAAAGATAAATTTACGAAATCTATTCCGTAACACTTTTGGATTATTAGGTTCACACAAAGTTAATATAGTAGCAAATAAATGAGGCAAAGAAATTGGTATTTGATAAGTAACTGCTTCTACCAAACAAAGTTCACAATAGTTATCAGGGTTAATACCCTAGATAGTCACTAAACTTTCTCAAAAGTTCTCAGAAGGTCATTGAATTTCAAAAGTCTCCTAATTAGTCACTGAACTTTGCAAAAACTTCCTAGGAGGTCACCGAACTTCAAAACTTCACTAGGTCACTTAACTTTACAAAAAATTTCTAAGGGGTCACTGAACTATTGATGTATGGTATCCAAATTTGTAAAGTTCGGTGAGCTCTTGGAAATTTTTAGCAAAGTTTAGTGACTATTTAGGGAAGTTTTGAAGTTCGGTGACCTCCTAGGAACTTTTTGCAAAGTTCAGTGACTAATTAGGAAACTTTTGAAGTTCAGTGACCTCCCGAAAACTTTTGAGAAAGTTTAGTGATTATTTAGGGTATTAACTCATAGTTATCACCACCTAACAAACTATGTAAAAGAGTTGCCTCACGAAATGATGACACAGAAACACCATTTATCTTTTCAAATGTTCATATGATGTTGCTCCCCTATTATGATTAAGTAAGAGTTGTAAATAATATCTTTCACCTTCAGCTATGTCAACTGCAACTATTTTCCCAAGGACATCTCATTTCTTTCTTCGAGTCTATACTCGACTTTGTACATCCCATATAAAAAAGCAATGAAATTCTCTATATAATAATGTCTTGGCTAATTCATTTATAATGTTCATCCAAAAGAATCCAATTAGCATTGTTCGTTTAGTGTAATCTCTATTTGCAATCATTCATAAACAATCAAAGTTTCTATAGGTAATAGATTGATTATTCTCTAGATGTAACTGTATGGAAATAACTGGTGGAGACATTTTAGATAAGATAAATCCATATATCCTCCACATTGCTTTGGGTGGTGAGATCCACCCTACAGACTAATATCTTTCGATTTCATCAGCAAGTATAGTTTTGTTATTATTTATAGAAAAACTTACTTTGTCATATCATTTGTATACATATTTATATAAATACTTAACTAATTTTGCAATTGACCAAACTTTTACATTGATATGACAATCATATTTAGCATATAGATAGGGATTACAAGGCACAACTGATCTATTATCTAATAATTTTCATCTAATTGCAATTGATTGATCATTTTTACGACGTCTATAAATTGGGTAAGTGTTATTGCCAAGAGAAGTTTTCGGGTTGTATTCTTTTGTATAGTTATTTTTACATTCACCATTTTTTTCATAAAAACATTATTAGGATTCAATGTGCCACGAGAACCATGCATCATGTGTTTCACTAATGTAAATGAGGGTGTTCATTTTTATCTGGAATTTCATATGAAATAATTGAATCATTTAAATCAACACGTGTAATTTTATAACCTGTTTTAAAAAATAGTAAAAAGTGAGCATGTGAGAGCCCTCTTTTCTAAAATTCTCTCTCTCACACACACACACACATGCAACAATTGATCCAAAAATGTGACGTTTTATTATATCAATTTTCAATTTTTTTCTAATTTAGCTCTGAATATACGCGCAGTTAGGTTTGGTCTATTTTGACTAATGCTTTAATTCAAGCTTTATTTCTAGCCAATTAGTATTACATGTCATTGTCAAAAAAATATCTAATTTACCAAATCTTTGTACCAATGTCATTGCATCCATATATCTTTTTGTCATATTTCTAGGACCATCAACAATGGAAGCAAAATAATTTTTTGACCAACTTTATAACCTCTATTTTCATCATTTTCTATGCTATCAACAATTCCTTGATAAAGTTCAGCAAGTATCTCTTTTTGATTCTTCTAGAAATAATCCAGCCTACTGGTTTCAATTTTAATGTACATATCGACTACATATTGTTGTAAAAATCTACCTGCATGAAGTATAATAGAATTAGATAAATTTCTTCCCTGGAGTTTATAATAGTAATACTCACGACATGAAACCTGTGATCTTCTCTTTCTCATTGTTAAATATGGGAATAAGTGAAATAAACAATGAAGCTAAGTCAGACATCAATAAATAATAGGAACTAACACAACTAAATGAACAATACAATTAGTTATTATTAACCCGCATTTTCTTTGTCAATTAATTCATGGTTGAATTTATGGCATCAAAATCTATGGAATTGTCTACTGTGTAGCATTGAATAACCTTTTCTTTATACAATTTTTCAATATCTTCATGATATCCAGGTTCACCATAAGGAAATAGCAGTAGGTACTGAAGTGGATCATAACAACCAAAATAATATTATATTCTATGTGAAGCACCAGAATGACAATAAATTGATATATCACGAATTCTAATGCTTGCAGAAGGATCTCCATCAATCCAAATTGCAAATACTTGTGATGTAGAAGGTGTATTGTATACTCTTTGATCAAGACCAAGGTCGCATCTGATGTGTATTTTGTATGTTTTTAAATCATCAATATTACTTAATGAACGAAAACATTTCAGGTTTGGATTGATTCTTATTATATATACCAATTTTCGTAAGATTGATTCAACAAATTTGTCTGATTTTTGTAATCTATTTTGTATCTCATTTTCGGTATAATAAAAGTACAATTGTAAATACGATAGAAAACCATCATTCAGTAAAAGCTCATTTATGTAATGTTAAAATTTTGCCTGAACTCAAAATGTATAAATACATTGGTAATTTTTGTGCAAGTGTTTATAATATTTGACACCAAATGAAGTAAAATCAAAATGGTTATTATATCAACATACACTATTTAAAAAAAGTAAAGCATCATGCTTATCTGAAGTAAACAAGTCGTACAATTCATTAGGTATACTATTGACTCTATAATCTAACTTCTCCATTGCAATAACAAAAGCCTTTACTTTTGTGCTCAAATTTTCTTGCGTTGCAATGATTAGAAATTATTGGCGATTTTTAGTATATGTGCTTCTGTAGGAACATTACTTAAGTTAACATCAGTAAACCATTCATTAAATTGTAACATACCAATCTAGTCGTAAATCAGACATAGATCACTTTCGTACAAATATCGATCTTTTACAAACTGGTTCGGACAACCAATTTCAACGCTTGATGATGGTTGATGAACAGATTTTTGAACTACAATAGAAAAGATGAATGTTAAATTTATAGAATAAATTATTACTAACAAGGGAGATAAGAGCACAGTCTCAGAGGTGAAAAAATTAAAAATGATATCTATAAACTGGTTGGAAAAACGATTATGCTTACCAACTTATAGTGAACTTCCATTACCCAAAGTTACTTCTGCTTTGTCAAAAAATTCAAGCCTAGCTCAATTAACTGTGCTTCTACATTGTATTTGTTTAAATTCAGCATATAACTCTCTACGCCTTTTATTGCGTATTTCTATTTGTGCCTTAGAAATATCATCTACTGTAAATTACGTAAGGAACAAATCAATAAAGGTGTCATTATGTGTAATGTTTGCAAAGAAGTAAAAAGAAATTAGCATACTGAACATATTGTTAATGCGAAAAAAAAACCATTACAATTATCTATATTTCAAGAAGAATGTGATAAGTAATAAAACGGAAAAGATCATTCAGTTTCGTTGTAAGCACACCTTTAATGGAAGCTATTCAACTGTTAATTCAATATTTGAGAAGGAAAGATTGACCACAAAGCAATACCTTGGGATGGCTGATAAATGGTAAGATTGATAAGAGTGGCTTCAACGGAATTTATTTTATCTGAAATGAAATTATCATCATTGAAGAATGTGTTTAAACATTCTAAAAGTTAGTTTGTTCTACAATAGGTCGATATTCTCAAGTATCCAATACCAAAAATTCAAAGAAAATATTTGAGAGAGAAGAAAATACATGTAACAACCCAAAAGTTTATGTAAGCACAAGGACACACATATAAACTAAATAAAGTATCGCTTCAAATTAAATCAATGGATTAAATAGAATGAAAATTTAATCTTAAAGAAATCATATGAACAAGCCAAGAGTGCTTCCTACATTGGTACCTACATAATTTTGAAATCGACATCATATTAATTTTAGACGATACTCAATATCTTTAAGAAATAAAAGGAAAGTACTAAAATTCTTTAGTTACTTCCCTTTAAACCTGCATGAAGCACATACAAAACATATGAACCAACATCATTTTATATAGGTTCGGAGACAACATTACGTTCGAAAATGTGAACAGTGCCGCATTGGATTCACGCTTGTAAATTTGTAAGGATATCCAAACATACATAACACCATAACAATTATAATTTATCGAAGAACATAATTACCAAGGGAAGGGGAGGAGGACTTAATCAGGTTCAATAGTGGAACGTATGCTCATTAAAGAAACTTGCCTATAATAACGATCAATTTAAAGCTTGGATAGTACGTGGAATTTGTGAGAAGCAGAACACGAATCCTATGTTTCATTTTTTAAATCTCCCTAAATAAAACAAAATAAACATACCTTAGGCGACAATCTTGGCTGAAACAAATGTTTTAGCAGCAACCTTATCCGAAATAACACTGCACGAATGATCAAATGTAAGCTACGTACAAAGAATAAATATCAAAAAACGAATATTAGCCAAAAAATAAAAACCAGCTGTCAAAAATTGTGCAAACAATTTTTTTTACTGCATATACGAAAGAAGAAACATTGAGAAAATTATCTATAAAGTGCACACTATTTGACCAAATAATATATCGAGTACATAATATAAGAACTATCTTTACAGGTTAAATAACAAACATTTGTACAAAACGAAATAATTATGGCTGGACTCGAAATCTATGAATTCGCGAAAAAATTGTAATTACTTAGAGGACGACAAATCTCTGAGCCTGGAACAAGATCTGAAAGAACTATTTACAGAAATAAAAATGTAAAGAAGATTTTCTTTTCATAATGTCACAAATTCTGAGACTGACTCTTATATATAAGCATATATAACGCAAAAAATGTAGGATAATTATTTTGAATCTGGAACAAATTCAGAGACTTTTCTGATCCAATTTGTCAACCTAAGACAATCGGCGATATTGTCTTGGGTGGCTGGAGTAGATTGGTTTGGTTGACCTTGCTTTCTGCTATGCCTGAGATGGTATCCTTTGTTTGGGCGGTAAGCTTTCGGGGAGTATGGTTTCTGTTCTGATAGTCAATGTCTTTAGTGAAGCTAGCCTATATGATAAAAGAGCTTTCTCTCTCCTGCAAACNACTTCACTCTTTAGAGGAAGGGATATGATAAAGGCTAAGGAAAAGCTGTCCAATCGTTTCAATCACTCCTATGTCAATTTTGGGCCGAGATCTTGCTATCTTTCCCTAACCAAAATAACACTTTGATACACCGACTAAATAGAATCCAAGAATGCACAACCCATTGATTCACATAATAAATATTTATTTTTTCAAAAAATCCACCCAAAACAAAGAAAAAAAGGGGAAAATTTCCACAACTTGACAACCCATTAATCCACATAATAAATATTTGTTTTCAAAGAATCGACTCAAAACAAAATAAAAAAGAATGGGAAAAAAATCCACAACTCCCAAACCAAACACGCTCCAGGGGGGAATAAGATACGAAAATGGAAAACTATATCATGATGAGGGAACAAAGTGGCCATAAGAAAGCAAAAAAAGAGTGAAAAAAAAACTACAAGAAGACTGCGAATATACAGAATCGACGGACACACAGTTTGTAAGTGCAATCTCTGATGGACGATTTTCGAAGGTTTAAAGAAGAAAGAATTTCATTTTTGAAGAGAAATCCAGAGAGAGATGAAGAGTGGCGAATACAGTCAGGCGGATGATGGACGATTTTTGAAGGTTTGAAGAAGGAACAAGTTAATTTTTGAAGAGAAATCGAGAGGGAGGATGAGCGACGGATGATAACAGGCAAAAATTGAGGGAAAAGACGAAGGGCGGCGAAAAAGATCAGTCAGGGATACAAATGTTTTAGGATTTGTACCATTCTCCGAAATTTATACACATGCAAAACGATGGCATTCCAGACATAATGAATAGCAAACAACGTCGTTTTATCAACTTCACAAAATAGTGTCATAGTGGACGAAAATGTGAATAATAAAGGACGGTTTCCGTCTTAATAATTTTTACGGATATGTGTGTGTGTGCGCGAGTGCAAGCTTTTGTCAACTAAAGTGTTAGGTTTATTGTAATTGGAAAATCTGTGAACAAAAAAAGACTGAAATTAATATGATGTAAAAGTTAAGGAGTAAGTTGCAATTTGTATAAGTTGAGTTGTATAGATTCTAGGATTCGAGTACGAAAAGAGAACAATGTCGTCACAATTTCGCTAGCTCATTGCCATGTCTTTGCTCGAGCGGCAGAAACAAAAACTTCATCGCTCGCTTGTCGCCTTGCCTTCACTCGAGCGACAACTCATCACTCGCCTATCACTGACTCCTTACTCGAGCGACAGTGTCGCTGATCCGAAAAGTTTTAATTCGCATTTTAAGACTTATTGTCTAGCTCATTCAACCCTAAACCTACAGTATAAATACCAACACGCTTCTAAACGATTTTTTCGAAAGTTGAACATTGAGAGAACTCATATTGCTTTATATTTTCTTCATCAAATTCATCCATAGCTTTCAACCTTCTTAGTTTGATTTGTTATTGGCGGTGAAAATATCAAATTCACTTAAACTAAACACCAAAACCATCACTTCCTGAACATCTGTCGAAGTCCTGAAAATCAAGGGAAGGTGACTAGAATTTCAATTGTTGGAGAACGCGGTATTTTTCACTGATCCACGGGAGATAGACAAATTCATAAAGTTAGGAGTTGGTGCAGGAGACGCAATCTAAGAGAACTATAGAAATTACAGTCAGGAAGTCAGAAAACACTAGCGGTAGTCGTGTTTGACAGAGTGTAAGTTTAAAGTCGTTTATAGTGGATTTTTGGCAAAGTATCTAAAGTTTTTATCTAATTGGAGTTTCTTCGTGATCATTCTGTACGTTATTTATTGTTTTCATATAACTGCGGCAGTTCAACATAGGAAAATCCATTTAGAGATAATTAAAAGTGACTTGTTGCTATTTAATTATTAGTTTTTTAATTCCGCATAATCACCTATTCACCCCATCTCTGGGTGTAATTTGGGTCAAATTCATAATTTTAATTGGTATCAAAGCCACATTTCGATTCCTGACCCATAAATTAATCTAGATGAGTCAGTCACTATCCGTGGCTCCATTTTTTACGAAAG
>CAIGRB010052698.1:89295-112044 GCA_903798255.1 Fraxinus quadrangulata | reverse complement strand
TGTCAAACGAAGAAATTGCAGGGAAAGAGTGGCGTTAGAATTTGAATTAACCTATGATGATTATGGTTGACAATGTTGACATCGCCAAAATCTGGACCATTGATTCAAAAAAAGTAACTTTTAAAATTGATGAATATGAAATTATCAAGATTGTAAAAAAGATTGTACGAGTGACACACGATTGTTTCATTAATTATTAATTTTTTGAAATACTATTAAAACCTCACGAATAGTGATTATTTTTCTTATTAAGAACATGTTCGGTAGAGGTTAAAATCAGATTAAAATTCAAAAACTATCGTTATTGTTGATTTTTATTAGACGAGTGAGACCCAATAACTGCTATGTTTTCAATTTTAATTGGATTTTAAACATGATTGAACACGTCATAAGAAATGTTACTATAAATTATTTACTTGAGTCAAGAATTGACAAGTGTGATGCATTTCGATTTCGACACACTTCCAATGATTCACGAGTCAACTATATAGTCTCGTAAACAATAATGGCACGTACTTGACAAATAAGAGTTTCAATTGCAACGAGTTTTAATATAGTCGGATAATCATTGATGCATTTGTTAGTCTTTAATTACTCGAGTTAAAACCTCTTGTAAACTTTTGAGCCAATTTAGTAGGATTTCGTAATGTAAATGTAACATAGACATCTGACTAAAATTGTGATCATGTGACACTAATCTCGTAGTATTTTGAAACTTAGTCAATAATATATTATATGGCTAATTTATGAAATTTGAAAAGTTCAAAATTTGAAAGAAGATTTTAATCAGACTAATGTGAAATTAGTAAAAATATATTGAGAAAAATTATTTGGGAACTAAATACTAATGGCTATAAATAATTATTTGCAGAGTACTTGTTTGAAAGCAGAGGTAAATTATACAACTGAACAAGGAACAATTTGGTTTGGGCAACATTTTCCAGATAATGTGCAGCAAAGGTAATTCTATCATTTTTGCATTTGCTATTTTATTTTTCAGTTATTTCTTCAATTAGTTTCAACAATTTTATTTTTACAGGGACAGTGATAGATAACAAAGAGTACATATTTGCATAGATACTTCAATTCGTTTCTTTCTTTTACAGGAAAACCTAATAAATAATCAACATTTAGATCGAAATAATTTTATAAACACGTTTACGAAAATTCATAATTTTAATGCAATCCCAATAGAAAAAAGTATATTTCTAATTCAATTGTTCGTAAGAACTCAAATTTCTCATTGATTTCAAAAATCAATCATAATAATCAAGATTGTTGATGAATAATCACGTTATAAATACTATATACACTTTTTAAATATATATTGCATGAACTTTTTTAGAATTAATTTTTTAATCCAAATTTTACCGTTTATTTTTTGTCTAAAATAATTGGATCTTTCTTTTAATTGTTGAATTCAATAAATTTATTTGTTGAAATAGGTCCTAAAAGACGTCTATGGGACAAGATTATAAATGATCTATATAATTGGTCCAGGATGTGCGCGCAGGGAGAGGGTGTCTCAAATGTAGAGCACCAACTAATGCAGTGTAGATATCTACCTTACTATATGCGGATCAGATAGCACTTGAGAATATCAATGAAAAAAAATTGAAAGTAGAATGTATCACCACATACCAAACATATACCCCTAGAGAATACAAGAACTAGCATCAGCAGATTGGTTTTGACACAAAAGGGGAAACTGAACAAAAAATAGGATAACACAACATGCCGGAGTTGAGAACATATGAACGGAAATATGTACCACCATCACCATAAATGCCTTTGCCAATAATATGAGAAATTTTCTATAATAAGAGAGTAGGCTAGGGGTCTGTTTGGTATGACTTTTGCTTTGGTTTATTGTAGAAAAGCTTTTGGTATGACTCTTGATTCCAATAATCTCAAAAGCTCCTTTTGCCTTTTCAAAAACCTTTTCAAGTTGTTCCACAAAAAAAGATGGAAGTTATCAAAAGGTAAGAAAAGTAGTAAACAATTATTAATACAGAGACAACAATTTCCATTAACAAACTATGAAAGCATAGCTAAACACAAACTGAACAGCTAAAAACCAATTATCGATGCAACAATGAGCAGCAGCAAAAAACATTCTAGTGAAACAGAACTACACATCCAATTCTGTCCAATGATACTACTGTAAAACAATAACCAACAACAGCATACTAAGTCTTATTCCCAATAAATTTGGACCAAGCAAGTCATTCTCCACTCAGTTCGGTTCATTGCTAGATCTACTAAAACTGCAGAGCCATGTTAGTCTCCATATATCCTCCCTCTTCTGGCTTTTTCTGCCTTGATCACGTCACTCTCATCAACAAAAACCTATCTGTTTTAAGTTTACACAACATTTCCCCCAACCCCTAAGTCGCCCTTCCCTAATATATTCTCAATTTTTCTTCGGAAAGCAAGCACCACATACTGGAACAGAATTTCTTCATATGGACCAAGCAGGCTGCCTTGTATGCCAAGAAAGTGGCATAGCACACATCATCCTGCAAATGAATAAGCCCTCTATAGCATCAACCTGTTGCTCAGGCTCCTCTGCTCTATGAAAGCCAACCCCAACTTTCTAGCGAACAATGATTTTTCCATACTAGAGCCCATTTGGGCTCCATTTTAACGTGATTTTGGGAGAAAATGTATTTTGGAATAGTGATTTCTTTGGAAAATGTACGTTCAAAAGATAAGAAAAAGTTCTCGGTTTACATGTAATATTATTTTATTGAAGAATGAGCGATTGAAAATGAACTTCGAAAAAATGTATTTTGGAAAAAATGGAACCCAAACAGGAGCTAAGTGCCAACATACTCCAAGAGAAATCAATTCAAATCAATGACTACCAAAGAAGTTTTCAGAATGTAAAGAAAAGAAATATAACTCCAGCAAAATTCTAGAGGAAAAAGTTTTTGTCTGCCCATTGAAAGACCAAGGGCAAAGCTTTAGATGAACTGGAAAAGATGAACTAGCTAAAAGTCTCGATAAGTGATAGCAATATAGCATTCTATAGAAATAGGAATGAGTTTTGGAAGTTTAGACCAACGTTATTTGGAATGCTGGCAATAGCTCCAAGAACAAAAAGCAGTGATCCTCACAAGTGACAAGCAAAAGGTTAAAATTTTGTTCACTCTGGGTCGGAAATATTTGCTTCTTATGAGTTAGGAGTGTTTTTGGGAACTCAACCGATGCTCAGTTGCCAAAACATAAAATTCATTCAACTATAATAATTTACTGAAACGCTTGCTTTTAAGAAAATCAATAATAAGCTCATTTGGTATATTTCCGATGCAGGCAAAAATTAACTATGTTCAACAAAATTAATAAATAAAAGATAGAATGAAAAGAACTGCTGCAGTGAAATTTCAAACGCTTTGCCTGCACTATCAAAATTCCTGCAATACAAATGATTACAAGACCAAACTATAAAGTAGGTTAGTTGACAATCAAGCCACCAAAATTGATTCTCTATGCAGCCAACTACATCAACACACAGAAATAAATGTCCGGCTTCAATCACAAATCTAGTTGGCATATGATGTTCAAAGGAAAAAAAATAGTACATATCTGTGAAATCCAAGAAACATGGACAACAGGTATAAAAAGGACCACATTTTTAGCATATCAATAAATCTAAGAATTTTGGATAAAAGGAAAGAGATTAAAATCATCAACCAAACACAAAGATCAATAGTTAGAGAATGATAGTTGATTAACACCCTTAAAATCCCAAAGAGACATATGTAGGGGTATCATTCATGGTTCTCAATCCTTTTCAAAAGATGTTATTGGAATTGAAATACGACATCATTTTTAAAAATATTCGACAATAGAAATACTTGAATAAAAGGAAATACATGTTTTAGATTCTGGTCTTTAGGTAAACTTTTTGCTACAAGGAAAGACTTCATTTGCAGAGTGCCGGAACTTCAGAAGAATCACCACAGTCCAAAACTAAAAGTTTTGCATTTATGAAGAATCTGCACAATGAATACATAAAACATAAAAGTCTAATTTGGAGGAAAGTAATTTTTAACATAGAAAACAGATAAACTGAAGCTGAGATCCATATCTTGGAAAATTTAATTTCAATATTAACATATAACTAGTTATATTTCAGAAGCCTATTGAGCAATGACACATGGAAGCTAATAATTTTTATTTTTTTATATATCAAACATAAAAGCAGAAAAAAAAAAAAATGCAGAGAAGATTCAAACATCTTAGAAGCATCTCTTAGAAGCCCCCCAGGTATAGAACATATTCTTTAATGTTCCACCAGCAAGACAAGAAGTATTCAGGAATGTGAACAACTATCACCTCAATCATGCAATCAACAATAAGAAGCAACTTACAGGATGCAAAATTTTACTAATCAGACTTACCTAAACAGAGCACCCGACAGAACAAGATAAGCAAAAAGCATGGCCTGAAAAGAAAAGATGCGGATTCAAATTTCATCCATATCAAAGAGACATAAAATGAAAGCACGCCAAAAATATTACAGATAATAAGAGACCAAAAACATCAAATCAACAAGGAAAGGACTTGTCAGCAGTCACACACACATCACCCCCAACCAAAAAGAATGAAAAGGAAAAAAAGAAGGCATTTTTCACTATTAGGTGGATAAAAAGATTTCCTCATCTTCTTCCATGCTGTGTGTACTTATAGCTGTTTCAATATGATTTAATAGCTCTGTAGATCATTAAATTGGAGATTACAATGAGGTTCAAGTTATTCCTCTTGAAAATTATTTTTTAAGAAACAGTAAGTAATAATGTGTTGGTTAGTTCAGAGTTATGTTCAGATCTCTATAATTATTAAAAGTACATTTAACTTCCTCTTTTTTGCTGTACATTTGAACACCACACCTTACAAATGATAATACAACCACCACGTCTAATAATTTAATTATTTTCCCACAACAATAGTAGTAACTAGTAACCAAATGATCTTATAAGAAAATAGCTAGTATTGAAGCATCGTCGGTTATTCATGCGTAGTCTTCCTTTCATTCATATCAAAATTCAAGGAGAAACAAAACTTCAACTTCAAATGCAGGTGCACGGTCCAATTTCTTTAGGGTAGTCATGCATCTTAACTAGATGCTTAAATTACTTTGTGGACATACTAAGCAGTTAATTGTTCAAATAATCTGCCGTTCCATAATATTCATCCAACTCTATAATTGTTCATGGATAGAGCAATATCTTAGAACATGGGCATGAAATGCAGGGAAAAAGTCCAAAAATTACTGATATAATTCCGACCCATCCAGAAATACACTATTTACGATCCATTTTTCTAGCAACCTAAATATTGGCAGCATCATAGAATAGTGAATAAGGTAAAACAATTAAAAATATACCTTTCACTCACCTAGTGACCACGACCCATGTAAGGTGCACCACCCTGTGGCGGCCTAACACCACCTTGTCCCATCTGTGGCTGACCTCCATAGCCTCCCTGCATCCCGGGCTGACCTCCATACCCACCTGCGCCACTCTGACCTCCATAGCCCGCATTGCTCATCCCTGGCATTACTCCCTGAGGATTCATACCACCTATCCCTCCAAGCAAATTCCCAATACCTAAGCCTGCACCCTGTGTTGCCAGCAAAGCTGCCACTGCCTGTCCTAAAGCTGCAGGGGCCACTGAAGGATTGAACCCGACGGCAGGGACAGTTGGTCCATGGCTTGGTGCCATCAGGTGCCCACCGCCGGTACCACTGCTCCCTGCATACTTCCCCCTTTTTGCACTATGGTGATAATAACCTTGCTGCCCCTGGTGATGGTGCTGCTGCTGCTGATGGGAAGTATGTTGGTTATAATGACCCTTACTATGCTTCGGACCATCTACTGCCTTCTGACAATGCAACGTGTGCCCCTCAAAATTCTTGTGCGGCTCCTCCAACGCTTTCTTTGCACTCTCCAGACTCTTGTACACAAACAGACAGAACCCTCTTGGTTTCCCAGTCTGCTTATCTAACCCTAACGGCCCTTCCTCGATCTCTCCAAATTTGGAAAAGAACTCCAACAATTTATTTGGATCGAGTTCTGCTGAGACATTGCTAATGTATATCTTCCTCTGTGTGTACTCGGACGTGGGCGGGTTGGGGAGAGTTGTCACAGCTGCCGGAGGAGCAGTCTGAACAGGGCCCGCAGACGCTAGCTGGCAGGAAGTCATCCGAGTCCCAATCTTCTTCTGAGGCTGCAACAAAGCTTTGCGGGCACCATTCCGATGCTTGTACAAAATAAATCCATAACCTTTTGATTTACCGGATGCCTTATCTGTAACAACTTTACAGTCCTCGATCTCTCCGTACTTCCCAAACACGGAAGTAAGGGTATCCACATTCGCATCCCATCCGAGCCCGTGCACAAATATTTTGCGATGTGACGGATCAGCATCGGCCAATTTGTGCACACTTTCCATGAAATCAGGGTATTTACTCACAGCCTCTTTGATCAAAACTGCTAACTGATCTTTAGAAAAAGGTTCCAGAAGCTTCTCTATTGGCTCCTCCTCGAATTCTTCTTCCTCTTCTTCATTTTGCTCTTCGGCTCCAGTCTCGCCATTTGCTTGCTCTTCGCCTGAAACGGCGTCGTTCGAGGACTTTTCCACATTTTCTTGTCCATTCTTCTCTGCGTCGGTCAAAACTTCATCATTTTTAAGCTCCTCCATGTTTTCTGGCTGCTCTTCCTCTTCCTCTTCATTTTCCTCTTCTTCTTCTTCTTCATCATCTTCCTCTTCTTCCACTTCTATTTCTACTACTTCTTCAACTTCGGGTTCTTCTTCTTGGGTCGGCGGGTTTTCTTCTGGGTCTGGCTGTTCGATTTGGGGCTCAGGTTGGACAGGTTCGGGTTGTGGAGGAGCTACGGAGGCAGGAGCTTTTCGCTTTCTGGCCATGGAGATTTGGGAAGAAAAGATGGGGTTAGGGATTCGAAGATTTAGGGCTTACAGCAAAAGGGCAAAATGATGATACTTTCGGTTAGGGTTTGGTGAACATTTATAGAATCACCTTACAAATAAAAAAAATAAAGAATTTTGCACATAGTCCTCAAAATATGTCCTGTGTGTGCAGTCAGCCCCTTTTTAGTTTTCATGACAATGACGTCCACATCTTATTGTTTATGATCGATATTATTAATATTCATTTCCCCTCAATGGTTTCAACTTTTTTCTTATTGGACACAAATTACCAGAAAAAAAAAAGTAAAAAATAAAAGAACTAAATACATTTGTATTGTTAAAAAATTATAAGATTTTATCGGACAAGATGCTTGAGATATTTTAAAAATCTGACACTCGAATAAGCATGTCAAGCAAAAAGTAAATAAAAATTTTGAATCCTATAAAATGTGTGAATAAAATATTATTTAATCGTCTTATAAGCACTTAAAAATTTTACCAATTAATACAGCTAAAATCGCACATTATTATGTCTTAACAAAAAAATTAAGAGACGAAATCAATGCTTCAACCGTCTAAATCCTTATCCTCCATAAAGACAAAGATTCGTATTTTATCCTTTGCAACTCGTTATCTAGCACTCTTGTAATTCTTTCATAGTTTGTTTTCAAGTGAACCGGTAATAAGTTTCTATTTTGTTTTTAGGGGAGAAGAGGAATTACGAGTCCGATGATAAAAAATAGGATTATTCAAAAGTGTAATGTCTCTAGACGGAGAGTTCCTTCCTACTGACGAGCTTCACGTTGCCGTATTCAGCCTTCTATTGCCCAAAATTTCACCTAATTATCTCAATAAAGAACCTAGAATAGACTTTAGTCCCCTTATCTTACCATCATCGGTCTTGGATTATGAATGAGGATGGTTTATTTTTGCATAGATAGTTATTAACGAGCGTGATTTTAACCATTTTTTTTTTCCTTTTGTAGTATTATCGAGCAGTATTTAATCTTGCATCCCAAACACTCTTAGAAGCTTAGTGCCCTCGTCATACCTTCAAATACCACCGTCTCATAGAAGTATATATAATAATTTATGTTTTTTGCTGATTTTATAGAGAACAAAATGATTTTCTTTTATATCTATGACGTTGTTCTTTCTTGTGAGTGTGGCTAATTTTAGATAGAAACATTATGTTCTTAACATGAATTCGAGAAAGTGTTGGCTTTTGAACCAAGATCAATTTCGAGGGACTAGTTCAGTCTGATAAGTAAATGGTTTATAGCTCTTTTGAGAATTAGATTTTAGTTGTTGGTTTACCAGAGGGACCTATAGGAAGCTAAAATGTAGTGTGAGTGAGTATACTAGCGGCGAACTTCAAGTTTTAAGTCTTATTAGCTCGATGAGCTCGTGGAGATGTATTTAGATAAAGTTGTCATGTTGAAAATTGAAAACGGAGATGAAATGATGTTGTTTGTCTCGAGTGACACAATTATGATTTGGTGTATCAGTTATATTAATTTGACCGTAGATTGTTGGCATATCTATGTATAAGTGCTCTCCATCTTCCCTCTTGCATTCCAATGGTTATTCATACAACATTACATGAAACTTCAACATTTCATGAATCAATCAAATTCTAAGAGCCAATTTGAGAATGTTTCTATGTTTCTACTTCTTGTACAATAACTTACTAAGAAAATTATCTTAAATTAGCTTCCACAAAAATATTTTTAACTAGACAAAATACTTCGGGACATTCTCACACATGTTCGTAAATAAATTATTAATCTTAAAAGCAACTTTTCATTTGTCAAAAGCTCTGCCAAACAGGTTCTAAATGTACCACGAATTAACATTTTATAATTTATGAATTTAGTTTTTGAAATATTAATTTTCGGATAGAACAAAACCAAAACATTTCTAGGTAAATGAATCAAAATAAAATTATTAACGAGAAACAAAGCTTAGGAGACTAAAAAAAATCAGCCTCGGAAGGCTTTTTATTAGAAAAGGCAAACTCAAGTTTTTCAAACAAAAAATATTAAGCCCCTCCTTGGTTTAGTGAAAATCAGATTTTTATTAATTTTGAAAAAAAAATTTAATTAAATATTTGATTAAGAGTTAATAAAAATTATGAATTCCACGAAATATAGGATTAAAAATGAATTTAAAAATAATTTTTTTAAAAATATGGGTCAAACGGGAAAATTGATAATACTCAGGTATATTTCATTAATATTCAATAATCTTAGGTGGCATGATAAATAATACGTCTTTCTTCGATTTAACTAAAAATTAGAATTTTAGTAGAATTTGATGAAATATTTAATTAAAAAATTGATAATAGTTGTGAGTTTAATAAAATTTATGATTAAAAATAAATTTTAAGCATAATTTTTTTCTATTTTGTTGCTCGACCGAATAATATCTACTTTTTTTTTCAAAATGAAAAGTGAAAAGGGACAAAAAGTTGGAAAATCCGAAAAAACACGTCGTACTTACCAACCGGCGTGTTTTCGTGTGAAACCAAAAGAACCGCACATATCCAATCTCTCCCACCTCTCTCATTCTCTTTCTAGAAGTCCACCTGAACAGTATTCTCTGGTATCTTACACTCAGATCTTTTGAAATATTTTGAAGTTTAATCTGACTTTTGTTTAGTTATTGTTTTCAATTGATTTCTCATTTTACCCGCGTATGTTTGTCTGGGGGTTTATGTTCTTGATTCTATTGAATGGGGGATTATAGCGATGCAAATGATTTAGGGAAGCATGAAATGGAAAAAAATAAAGATTTTTTGTTGGAATTCTGCAAAATTTGGAAAATTATTGTTAATTTGACTTTGATTGACTTGATATTTCTTATTCAGAATTTTTATTTTGTTTTTTATTTTTTAAAGCGTAGCTGTGGTGAATAATACTGATTTGATTTCTCATTTTTGCGCATGATTCGGGGAAGCATAAACGAAAAAAAAAAGGAAAGAAAGACATATCCCATGTTATTATTTTTGGTTTAATTCTTGTTAATATGAGGTTTTTTTTTTCCTCACCTTAATCTGAGAATTTGTATGTGTATTTTTGGTGAATATTATTGATTTAATTATCGTGTTTGATGGATATGCTATAGATTTATAGTTAATACAATTTGTATTTTTTTATTTGAATATACAAATAATCAAGCTAAGCTTGGTAAGTATTCTTGATTATGGGTTTGTATATGTATTTTCACATAATTTTTGCGTACACATAAAATTCACTGCATTTTATTAACAAATATATCTAGTCAATTACTCTTTTGTATCTTTGGCCGAGTGAGAGAAATGAACAAATGCATATAAAAGAAAGTAATTCGCCAAAAGAAACGGGAAAACTGGATGAGTGGTGAGTTTAAGAAAATTATATTTGAAGTTAACACAAAGTTGTGACCAAGTTATGCTTGTTAATCTTTTGCACAAGACTAAAACAAAGAAAGGATTTCCTCTCGTTTTTCTTCTCTCCATTCTCGATCTCTCTATTTTTGTCCAAATGAAATTTTTGGGGTTTTTATCCTTTGTAGCTGTTGTTCACTTTCTTTGTTGTGATGTTATATTGTTGCTATGTGTTTCCAGACTATTTCTAATAAAATTTGCTCACGAGATACAATCGAGTAGAGCGTATTCTAGGTTTCCACTCGTATCATTTTCCTCTGGTTTGTTTGAACATTTTTCTCAAGGCTTTTATGATATCGTATTATGAACTTTTGTATTCTGTGTTTATGCATTGAAAGAATTTTTTTTCTTTCGTTAAGCAGTGCTTTATATTTTGTCCATAACTTTGGCACCATTCACTTCAAAGTTATTACCCTTCTGTCAGGGTTTCTTTTGAGATCTGAAACTCAACTACAACGTATATTTTTGTGCAAATGATACAGCAGTCATATTAATAGTAGCAGTACCAAGAAGCGATGTCAAGCGGCGGAAATACTCATTGGTGCTACCAATGCAGGCGGCCAGTTCGGCTTCATGGCCGTAATTTTACTTGTTTATATTGTGATGGAGGCTTTGTACAAGAGCTTGACGAGGTCGTGGGTGCTCAACAGCAGGGATTCGTTGGATCTCATTCAGGAGATACATCTGATTTTGGAGTGACGGAACCTTTCCATGATCCAAGATTTGGGATCATGGATGCATTTGCGGCACTTATGAGGCAGAGGATGTCCGGGAGAAACCCAACCTTTGACATTAGGACGCGATCAGGCGTGAATCCTGAAAACAGTGTTGCCTTCGGTTCTGGACCTTCTGGTCAATGGTTGATGGTTCATGGGCAATCACCTGCCAGCATGTTTGATAATAATGCATTTGAGTCCTTTCTCAATGGAAACCATGGAACGGGGCAGCGTCGAGCTAATTTTGGTGATATTTTTGTGGGGCCTGGACTGCAAGAATTGATTGAGCACCTTACCACGAATGATAGGCAGGGCCCACCTCCGGCACCTCGTTCTGCATAGTTTGTCAAGATAAATTTGAGTTAGGTACTGAAGCTAGGCAGATGCCATGTGATCATATTTACCATTCTGATTGCATTACTCCTTGGTTGGTTCAACACAACTCCTGTCCCGTTTGCCGTCTTGAGCTGCCTTCACAGGGTTCTGGAAGTGTTCGTCCCAACTGGAATTCGAGAACTGGGAATGCAAGTGGCAGCAATGGTGCACACAACAGTGGGAGGGAAAATGTGCAACATCAGGGTAGAAGGAATCCATTCTCATTCTTGTGGCCTTTCTGATTGTCAAATCTAAGCACTCGCCTCTATGCTGAAGGAGGAGGAACTAGCTTGACAGCATCTAACAAAGATAATCGTGGGGGTAACTACCCTGGATGATCTTTCGATTATTAAGGTTGTCTTTGCAGCAAACTTTTTCTCTGTGGTACTCTTTTCTTATCTGTTTCCTGTTGTGTGCCCCTGTAATTAACTCCAATGTCCAACTCTGGCTGTCAATTTTAGCAAATATCTTGGCGAAATGGAAATGATTTTATAAAATTGTCTTAAAGGATTAGTAAACTGAACAAGGGTAGCCCAATACTTCATTTTTCAATAATGTAAATAATGCTCCTTGGGTTTATCTGCTCATGGTTGTCTCCACATGTTGATATGTATTTAAGATTGGGTAGAGTTCGCCTGCGATCACTGAACTTGATGAACTTATAATTTATTTCAATGTTGGTCATTCTATTTATTTCCGTTTGTAAAACTATCTGAAAAGTCTTGAGTGGTGGTTAACTTCTAATGACATGCTGATATGGTAGTCTATGTGGAAACCGGGGCAGTTTGAACAGAAACGCATTGTAGTAACCCGGTTGAAAGTTTAGTACATGTTCAGTGAACACCAATATTTTTCTGACTTGTAATTTAGTTGAAATTCATAGCTTTCGTATCAATTCAATTATACACCTATCAATATACTCTGTGAGTTGGTTAGTATGACGAAGGGAAGAGTGGACTCGGTCTAAAGACAGGTAGGGAGGATTGTGAGTTGTGTGCCAGCTCTATGCATTGGAGGGCAAGATTTTGTAAGGTGCCTATAATTTTCTACAGCCTGTCCCCTTTTCTGTAGGTGGTTTATTTGAGAAATATGGGAAATTACTTTTGATTTTGATGTGCTTTTGTACAAAGTCTGCTTTTTTGGTCTGTTATTTGTGGTGATCCGAGTTTTGTTGTGCTCACGCCTTCTCTTGCCCTTCGCTATGTTAAATTCGACGATAAAGTGATGCCATAAATCACTAAGTTTTCACTTTAGGGTATGTAAGTGGTTGAGGAGGAGTAGTCTATCTTTTAGTGTACGCATGTTGTCGGCCAGGGTTGGAGCTTGACGAACATTTCCTATTTAACAACAAACTATGCGATGCTCTCAATTCAATTAGAGTAGGCTGGCTAAACTATTTTCCGTTCATTCGGTTAGATCTATTGGGAAATCTAAATGATTTTAGTCCAAGGACGTTGCCTATCATCAAAGCATATTCGATCCTTATCAGTGTAGAGACAAGGCTGCTTTGGGAATGACAACTGGAAATGATTAAGCCCATGTTTGATTCCCATTTTTTGGGTAAAATATATTATGGAATAATGATTTTTTGAAGAATGTGTAATTAAAAGTAAGGAAAAGTTTTTAAAATACGTGTAGAATTATTTCATAATAGAGTGTATGGTTGAAAATGAGTTTTGATAAAATGTATTCTTGAAAAAATGGGGTTCAAATATGGGCTAAATAACTAAAGATAGAACAAAGAGTGATATTTTCTACCAAGGTTGTCCATGAAAAAAAAATATCAGCAGTAAAATCTATCGCAGAAACCAACCAACATGAAATCCAAGCATATTTTTCTGGTTTTTTTCTTTCTTTATTCTCTCTAGTCCTCTACTCATCTTACTGAGAAGGAGAGGAAACATACTGTCTGGGTAAACTGAAAATGTCTCTCTCTTCAAAAGGAGAAGTCCATTCTCGAGAGCCACCAGTAGTCGTTTGGGTAGAAGCCACCCTGTCCTGCAACCTGGGAATAAAAACACTATTTCCATTGGACAGAATGGGTCTTATAGCAGTGTTGATGCCTCGACCAGAAGTTATCAAATCGTAAGCACGTGTACTGTTTCCCTTAAAGGCATTCTCACTAGGCCAGAACCCTCCAGGCCTAGACATCGACGACCCCCTATCCAACCTCCAGTCTATGTTGGTGTAATCTAGCTGCAAGGTTGAGCTGCCTGTTTTCCAGTCTACCAGGTACGAAGAACCAGATGAGCCATTGGTGCCAAGCCCAGAGAACAGTCCAAGGGAAGAAGCTGGGGCCAGTGTTGGAGATGTACCTGATGTACTCCACAAACCATTTCCCTGTCTAGCTCCTTGGGATTCCACTGAGCCACTGCTTGACAAAAATTGCTGACAGGGTAGATAATTTAGTTGGTTATTGTACAACAGATTTGAGCTCATGTCATTGGGGCTAAGCCTTCTGCCTAGAACAGGTGGCAGCAACCCATTGGACTTCACAGTTTCCACGCCATTATACCAATCTATATCTGTCCCAGGAGTAGACAAGCTAGCACTTGAAGTAGGAACCTGCTTTACATTGATGGATTGGGGGCGCTGCATCACCATGACTGGTTCTCTCACTGATCCAGTCTGCATGTTCTTCAAAACATTTCCAGCAGCCACACAGCAGGCTTCTGTCTTGACTGCTGGAGGCAAAGCCTGCAAAGGTGGTGCTAATGACTGGGAAACTGAAGGATTTGATCCTGCATTTGGCCACCTTTTCTCTGCCGGCATGGCAATCTGTTGCAATTTGGTCCAATCCATTTTCGGTTGTATTTTCTTTGACATCTGCATACTTTTGCTTCCAGGATCCACCAAAGAAACAGCGGTAACTGGAACTTTGTTGTCATTTAAATCTTTACCATCCCTTTTCAATTGTGCAGTATTAGATATAGTAGGTTTTGCTAGTAGCTTCATCGCATTCTGACTAATAGCCACTGGTGGCTTGCCATTGACTACAGTAGGAGGATAATCTGTTTCTTCTGGCTTTGGAGGGGTAGAAGGGGGCTCCTGCTTCTGTGCCTTTAATGTTTCTTCTGCCTTCTCAAGATCGCCCTCACAGGTGACTACAGCTCTTTCAACCTCTTGCTTGGAGGTCTTGTACCTAATTTCCATGTCTGCAACATGAGCAAGCTCTTCCGATATGTCTATTTTCAAATTACCCCCACTGTCAAGATTCCGTTCCCTCTGCTTGTCTTCTTCACCTCCTTCAAATAGCCATGCAACTGATTCCTCTACTCTGCCTTCATTCAGAATAAGAGCCATTGTTGCCCTTTCTTGAGAGAGACCCATAGCCACAAGTTGTTGTACAAGAGCTTCTAGCTTCCGCGACATGAGATAGCCACTACATCGCTCATGTAGTTCTTGAGCTCGCCTCTCCTTTTGTCGTTGATGTTTTCTCTCGTTCTGTTGGCGGATTTTTTCTCGTTTGTCATTGTCAGCTCCAGGCACCGACTCTTGAGGTGGCATCATCGGATGATGAGATGGTTTCTCTTTATGGTCTTCTGATTCACCAGACCAGCTACCATTATTGGAAACAGAATCGTACTCAACGCCAGTCCCATATGAGATCCCACTTTGATCATCTGTCTCGTCTATGTTTCCATAGCGACCATTCACATGAAGTGGACCAACTGAGGAAAGTGGTGCTGTATCAAATGTGTGGAATGTTCCCAAAACAGGATTGTATCCACTTGCTGGAATCCCAACAGTGACATTAGCATGACCAGAAGTCTGCAAAGAATCCTTCAGAGGTTCCTTAGCAGACTTTTTGTCTTTGGACTTAGATCTGGATGCTGGAGACATGTCCTCTGCTTCACCTGCTAATACATGCAACACTAATGGATAAGATTTCAATTGGATACAAATAAATGCGAGCCAAAGTAAACCAAGCACAGATGTACTGATAGGAATACTTGTCTATTCCGCTAAATTACTGTTATTTACTAAAGAAAACCCATAATTAATGTGATTTTGAAAATAGAAAAAAGACCAACCGCTAATAAAAGCATATTTTATGGCATCAGTGTCCATACCAAAACAAAGAACGAACAACGAGGTAGTGTTTTGTGTCTGATAATGAATATATGGGATACAGGATGCTGAAGTGGGTGGGGGTGGGTAGCAGAACAATCACACCAAATAAAAAATTAGTGTGTACAGTGATGAAACTGAAATCCCTTTATTCATTTTCTCTACTTGACCTTTTCGATTACATAGTACTCCAGGCAAAAAACATGCAACACTAATGGATAAGATATCCATTGGATACAAATAAATGCAAGCAAAAGTAAACCAAGCACAGATGTACTGATAGGAATACTTGTCTATTCTGCTAAATTCCTGTTATTTACTATAGAAAACCCATAATTAGAGTGATTTTGAAAATAGAAAAAAGATGAGAAATCGTAATATTTCCACCAACAGGTAATAAAAGCATATTTTATGGCATCAGTGTCCATCCCAAAACAAAGAACGAACAACGAGGTAGTGTTGTGTCTGATAATGAATATATGGGATAGAGAGGAAAAAGACAGGATGCCGAAGTGGGTGGGGGTGGGTAGTAGAACAATCACACCAAATAAAAAATTAGCGTATGCAGTGATGAAACTGAAATCCCTTTATTCATTTTCTCTACTTGACCTTTTCAATTACATAGTACTCCAGGCAAAAAATATGTTCTGGTCACACACATGGACATATATCTCCAGAAAAAACAGTCTTTTTCATAATTTCTTCAATTGGAATGAATTAATTCTCGTGGCAACCTATCCCATTTGATCAGGAATAAGTTTACGTTGATGCGTATATAGCAAAGTTTGGTAGATGACATTTGCTGGGAGACAAGAAATTTAAACCACCAAATTAAAATTTGCAGAAGAATAGGAACTTGAAGTCAATTAATTGACCAGGATGGAGAATATAGCCATTGAAGTCTCGAATAACAAAGGCACCCTCCATCAAAATATGTCTCATTATCTATTCTTATGCCGTTACTTTAAACGCAGAAGAAGGAAGCAGCCTATCTGGGATGCCAGGATTGATCGCAGAGGCAAATAAATAAAGGAAGAGTAATAGGACAGTAGATGGCTTTCTTTTGAGGAAGATTCATAATGACATTAAAACATCTGGAAAACAATTCCGAGCAGTAGGACTTATAATGGAACCCAAGACCCATAAATTATTGATTAGATGGATAAATAACAATATACCTACATAATTAAAAGTGTGTGACTAACACTTGACCACTTAAGCCATATGTGAATCCATCAGTAAACATTAAACACTTCAATGAATATAAGTCATGTGCTAATAAATGCTAAGCTTGATATGCTGAAACACACTCTAGAGGTTGAACTCAGAATAATACGAAAAGGTAAGAAATTTATTAATGCACTACTAAGAACCCAATAGATAAACATAACCAAATAAACCTAACATGTCCTTGCTTGCTAAAAAATGTAATAGTATCACAATTACTTCCCAAGTCATACCTATCTACAATCAACACAAAATCCTTAACGAATTTTTTTATCTTCCACAATCGTGTCAAGAGTTCCAATAAACTTTTGTGCCCTGGCTAATTAGTGCATACATGAATAAAATCTTTTATCATAATTAATAAAAGTTCTCCATTGCTCTGAAGTTTATGACCTATTATATTCAACGGAATTTAATTAGCCTGAAAAGGACAGAATCTATATTTACCATATAGCACAAATCCACACCACGTGTAGTTTTTCCTTGGCAATTTCATTCATGAATACATATCATAATTTGGAAGAGCAAAGTAAACATCTAATGCATCTACCAGTTTGTTACCTCCTTCGCATTATGGTGATTCTCTTCTTTCAACTTTCGGCCTCTCACTTCATTTAAAAGCGTTAATCGTAAATTATTTTCCGAAGTGCCAATTTCTTTCTTCCAAGTTCAATTACTTATTCGCAAAACATTAATTCATTGTAATACTAACATCCAAACTCTTGACTCGAGAAAAAGAGAAAAGAAAATTCCTCAAAATTAAATTAATTCCACAAGAAATACAGTCCCAATATAGGAAAACTTGGCAACATAAAATTTCTGAACTAAAATTCTAGGAATATAACACAACATTTACATCTAAGTTAATGTCTTAGCCCAAGAAAAAAAAAGCTTGTATATTCACATAAAGGTACGTAAATAGATAATCATACAAAATCAAATACAGGTAAAAATTTCTGATAAACATCAAATTTGTATATTTATTTATACAAACAACAAATGGAAGTCCACGGGCAGATCAAGAAACAGGAATGGCCATTCAAAATTCAACTAAACCAACAAATTCAGAGACAGATTAATAGATAATTACAAATTAAAACAAATTAATGCCCATTTCAAAACCTTAAATTCCCAAACCAAAAATAAATTTAAAAGATAAATTTGAAAATATAGATTATATGTTGCCCCCTAAACACCAACAAAATATCAAACGGAAAGGGATTCGGGTGGGGCCCCTCACCTGTAACAGATCGATCGATAGAGAAATCGCTCGGCGTTTAATTTAGGTTTCAAATTATTGTTTTATGGAAATGGAGAATTGGATTTATTTCGGAGACGGGGATGAAACGAGAGACAGAGGAGGGGCATATACAGACAGGGGAGAGAGAAAGTGAAAGGTATTCACGGCTAAAACATAAGGAAAAATTGAACTATTGTCCCTCAATCTATTACACTGATTGTGAGTTAATCTCAAATCTTTGAAAAATGAACGTTTTGTTTTATTATAATTGTGTAATCAATCCGGAGCAAGAGAGTGTCAAATTTCTACAAAATCGTCACGTAGTTTCCTAACTTTATAAGTTCTGCACCTCAAAATTTCAGCGAGACGGTGTCAAATAGTGTCAAATCTTCAAATAGTTTTCAAATGTTCAACTTTTACGAAGATATGCTTTGCATCTCAAATATTGAGCGATATATTGTTCAGTTCTTATTTAAATGTCACATGGTTTTCAAATGTTCCAACTTTACGAAGATGATTCTGCATCTCAAATCATGAGAGTGTTTAGTCTTTTATTAAATCGTTGCATGATTTTTAAATAGTGAATGAGAGTGTTGAGTTTTTTTTTGTTTAAAAAAATCATTTTAAATGCTCAACTTTATGAAGTTAAGCTCTACATCTCGACTTGGATGGTTCACCGAGTCGTGAAAACATGAAAATCATGTGACAATTTAATGGATCTTTAAAATGTTTTCATTTTTTTTAACTATACAATGGGGTTATTTTTAGTTGAATTGTGTGTTCTTAGATTCTATCTTTTATCTTATGAAGTCAACACATGTCCCTTGAGATTCCCACTATACTTCAACTGGGAGAGAGAAGTCATATTTAGTCTATATTTGACAATCATAATTTAAAAACTTTTTTTTATGCATTCATTTTTAATCATACATTCACAAAATAAACTATTATGCATGTAAAATCAAAAATTTTCCCACTTTTTAATCATATATTCTTGTAAAAATCACTATTCAAAACATTGTTTTTTAAAAATAATTATTATCAAACAGAGGTTTAAGATCACTCAAGCTTTATTAAAATGGAGTGTACTTATGGACATATGGCCCCCGTTTGATCCCATTAAAATTATAATATATTTTCTCTTTTTTATTTTTAACTACATATTTTTCAATAAAATAATATTGCTCGTAAACTGAATTTTTTTTTTTCAACCGCTCATTTTTCAAAAAAATATTATTTCGAAAATTATAATACCAAATAATGGGGCCAAACGGGGGCACGATGGAAAGGCCTAGGGAGTGGACTTGTTTGGTCTAGGTGGTTATTCGAGCAACTATATGGAAAAGTTGAGATCAATTTACTCCTTTTTAAAAGTTGAGGACAAATATGCTAATGAGACAATAAATTATGGATAAATAAAACAACTTTTCCAATTGAGATTGTAATATACGAGGATTATGGTTTTTTTCCTATTTATTTTTCACACCGGGAAATTAGATTAATTAAGTGTTTCTTGAGAAATGGAAAAAATTTACAAAACAAGAATTTCATGCAATGTGCGATAATTTAGGTATTATACAAGTTCTAATAGTTCTTATCTACACGGTACCTTATTTTTTTGTATTGGAATACATTACTTGTAGACTTTTATTATATGTATAGCATATTTAATACTATATATATGGCGTGTCGTGCAAAATATTTTTCATAAACACTTGACGAGATTGTTATTTTTTAACACTTTCAACGACGAATAGTCCCCCTCTAATTGAAGGTCGGGCAAACCTACGAGTTCAATTTTGTAAAGATTGTTCCAAAATTTTAAGAAACCGTTCATAAATATCTTCAAAAAGTTTGCTAATTTCATACTCACTTTAAATTATTTATTTACAAATAATAATTTTAATTATTTCATAGTAAATTTGGTAACACAATGCTATACATTTTGTAAAATAGTATTACACACATTTTACAACCCCCGTTTGCAACCTTCGCCATCACCATTATCACGTATAATAACACAGTGTTTTACTAATACTTATAATATCATATTTCCACCGTCATCACAACCGTCGACGCCGCTGCCACCACCTATAATATTCAATGTTAACACCCCCACAATCAACCTCACCACTTGTAACATTTATAGTAACATAATCATCACCACCACCACCACATGTAACAAATATTGTTACGCTAGCATTGCGCGTCGTCACCCCGCCACCTCCATACTATGTCACACTACCTTCGCCACCTATTTCATCCACCAAAATCACCACCATTGTTATCGCCTATTTCCTCCACCGCCACCATTGATACCATCTTTGCCACTAAATTCTTCAGATCTGCATCATACCCCCTCTAAAAAATACTTAGTTTTCGTTCACACTCTACCACGCTCACCATCTCCGATTGCAATCTATCTCTGCCATCACCATTTTCATTCCCAAAAGAACCATCACCTTAAATTACAATTCTGTGCTTAATGTGAATTTGAACCAAATTAAACTATAAAAGGTAGTCATGCATCCTTGAATTTGAAGTAATACCATATGATTAAACTGTTTTGATTTAAAAAGAATTAACACATTGATTATGACTTAATAAATCCATATGAACATATATGATTGGGCAAGACGCATACATTTAGAATAATGTTATTTAAAGCGAGAATTATCGGTAGTCGTCCTACGTGACATAACAAATTGCCACGAGTATGTCACGTAAAATTATTATCGATAATTTTTACTATAAATAGTACTATTCTTATATCTAACCTATAACAAAGTGGTCCAAAATTGCAAAAAAGGAAAAGGTTAAAAAAATTAAATTTAAATCCAGGAAATAAGTCAATGTTGGCCTTGGACCCTGTAAAAGTATTTATCCACAGTCCACCAAAAGCGAATCTCCCCAAAAATTATCCATTTCTTTTAATTTTTAATTTCCTTCTGAAATTAAAGTTCGCAACGAAATACGATTTTTTTGTGGGCAAATTGTGGAATTTTCCCCTTTATATACATATATTTACATGTATGTATATTCGTATTAGGGTTTGCATATGCTAGGGTTTGTGTGATTGAAGTTGTTGATTGCTTGTCGCCATGAGGAAGAAGCTCGCCACCCGCTTTCCTGCTGTAAGTCAATCTTCTCATACTCTTATTTTGCTCTTTCTATATGTGTGTGTGTATATTTGTATCGATTCACGCATATATATATGTGTATGTATTTATATTATGATTTTGTTTTTCTAATATTGCGTGGTGTTGTGTTTCGACCTTTTGATGTTTAATTAGAAAATAATATAACCCAAACTTTGCTAAAGAATAGTTGATTTTTTATTTTTGAAAAATATCACAGTAATGTGATTTTTTTTCTCTAAATTCTTTTTGAAACGAATTTTTCATAAAAATGCCAAGGTGGAAGATGAATTGTGTGTTGGAGTGCTTATTTTTTATTACTTGATTGCCGTTGCCTTAAAAATATGGATTTCTGATATAGTGAGATATAGGTTTCGAGACTAGTGTGTGCATTTGTGGAGTTCTCACGAGTCTTGAGATGAGTGGAGAAAATGGAAAAAGAGAATAAAGGAATCTGCAGGTGGTTAGATAGCTTAAGATTTACGATGTGGTTGACAAGTCTTGAAAATTCATTATTATTAACCAGTCTTCAAAATCTATAATCTGAGCCAAATGTGCCCTCGTTATGTGACACATTATGTTTCTCATGAATTATTTTGTTATTTTATTCATTTGTTGGAATTAATCTACTCAATTATTAGCTCTGTGTTGAATTTGAAATATACTATGTTACTGTCATAAACCTTTGACATGATTTGAGAACTATGGTAAATCTGCATACAAGAATCTGTAAAATTAGCAGCAATATTGTATTTCCTAAGGCTAAGGAGATTAAGCTCTTCTTCCATCTACCCATGCCATTATTTTAGCTTTGGGGGTGCGAGAGTGTGTTCTTGATTATTATTTATTATAACAATATTGTTTTTAACAAACGAGGTCTACGATCAATACTTATTATAGAATTTAACTTATAATGGGGAAATTTTAACTCACTGTTTTGCCATTAAGGTCTGTATTTGTTGAGAAATTTGGATATTTGATAATGCTTAGATGAATAGTCTTCTCTTGTTATTTCATTGCAGTCTCGAATCAAGAAGATTATGCAAGCTGATGAGGATGTAGGGAAGATTGCGATGGCTGTACCGGTTTTAGTTTGTATGTCATTCCTGTGGTCCAGCTCTTGTTTCTCTCTCTCTCTCTCCCCCCATTTTTTTCGGTTCAAGTTGTTTATTCCATTGTTATCCTTATAGCCCTCTTTTTTATTTATCTTCCTGTGTTTATTCATACGCAGCTAAAGCTTTGGAACTATTTTTGCAAGATCTTTGTGACAGGACTTATGAGATTACCCTAAAACGGGGAGCAAAAACTGTGAATTCTTTGCATTTGTAAGTTCCTTTGAAACTTTCTGTTGTTTATTTGGTCTGAATGTTATATTGTCTATTTATTCAAAAATTGACTTGTCCAAGGGCTACGCTTGTGATCATCTACTCTTTCCTTCCTTTCATCCTCAGGAAGCAATGTGTACAGAGCTTTAACGTGTTTGATTTCCTGAAGGACACTGTAAGTAGGGTTCCTGATTTAGGCGGTTCAGAAGCTTCTGCTGATGATAGATCTGCTACCAAAAAAAGGTATGGAACTTTTGTATGATTCTTGTTTTATTTTTTTGGTAAAATTCTAGAC
>CAIGRB010052698.1:71945-89043 GCA_903798255.1 Fraxinus quadrangulata | reverse complement strand
TATAACTACGACATCTAATAGAATATCACTTTTGCTTTTCCTTAAAACGTTTTGAAAAAACTAAGTAACTTAGTGAAAGAAGGAACCATGAACTTGGGTTTGCTTCTACCATAGTAGACACGTTTATTTCTCCTCCTATGCTAACGTTTCATCAGGTTTGCATTGAAAAGTAGAAAGAATATCCGAAGACAGTCAGTCTGTAATCACTCTCTGCATATTGTCAAGATTAACCAATAATCTTCACTTCAGACCCGAGTTCGAACAAATGTCATCACAAACTGATATAAAATGCAATTACTATTAGAATTGTCCAGATAGAGATGGTATTCTTAATGTTCTTAGAAGTAACGAGTTAAGATGTGATAGTATCAGCTGTTACTATTTTAAGAAAAAAGATAATAACGCATCATACTGATGTTTTTCTTTAGAAAGATATTATGGTTGGTAATTTTTATTGAAACAGTATTCTTTTTATGCTTCTCCAAAAATCCTTCACAGGATAAAGGAGGTGTGGAAAAGTTGATGTAAACTTATGATTAATGGACCTTTTCTTTGTTTGCAGCCTGAGACTGGTCATACCAGCACTGGTGGGAGAGTTAGGGGAAGAGGTAGGGGTAGGGGTAGGGGTCGGGGTCGGGGTAGGAGCAAAGGTAGTCACACTCTAGAGAGAGAATCGAATACTCAGTATGAGAAATTTGAAGACTACCCAGATGTTTCTCCCCAGAATGATGAGAAGCAAAATGAAAATCTTGAAAAGCTGGACAATTTTGCAGGTCCTGCAGATTCTAGCAGTATGGGTGGGAAGAATGCAGATATATCAGTCAGAAATTTCGATCTCAATGTGGACTTAAATGAGAATGGGAATTCCACCCCAGTACTACTGGCTGGAGGCACTTCTAGCTCGAGGACAAATGCAGCTCTTGAAATGAAGCATGAAGAAATTCCTGGTTGGTCCCTTGATGATGTGGAAGGGATGATGATTGATCCTATTCAACTTGCCAATATCAATAGGAGGATAGATGAGGAAGAAGAAGAAGATTATGATGATGAAGAATAATAGAACGTGATCCTGCCATTTTGTGTAGTACTAAGCAATCCTACCTCATACTGGTCTGAGATTTTTTCTTCAAACAATTTGCTATGCATCAGATGTTTATATATGTTGTTAACTAGCTGGTAGGAGATTAGAGACAGTAGGAGACAACAAAGTAGAACAAAATTAGTTTGGGACGAGATGCGAAGTTTCCTTGTAAGATCATTTAGGATTTTGTACTATATGATTCTATATGGCTAACCAAGAGCAAGACCAATAGAGACTTCAATGTTCACCTGGAATTTGGGAAAATATTGATTTTCTCTTATCATCTTGTGTCTTATCTTACTATTGTTTTCTGCCCATGACATCTGAAATTCAATCGGTTGAACTTGCAGCTGCTTCGCAATCCCCTAGTGGCTGCTGGTGGAGCCGCCTTTCCTTAACTTTTGCACTGTTTAATCTTTCGGCAACTTATTTTTTTGTTGGTTAACAAAGAAACCTGGCTGGTCTGTTTTTAAGTGTTATCTGGAAAGTGAGGATACCATAATCTATTCAGCTTTCACCTTTGGTTACCGGATCCAGGCCTTGTGTCCTCCTAATTTCGTATGTAGCAACAAGAGCTAAACTGTACAGGAGAGACAATTGACCTCAGTTCTAGGTCATTGTGCAAGATGATAATTTCATTAAAATGTTACAGCTGCTTAGTATCTTGTGAATTAGGTTTGACTATATGTGGCTTGTGAATTAGTTTAAAATATGTTGGGTTAATTTCACAAACGATCACTGAAGTTACCACTGCGGTCACGGAAATTTAAATTTCTTTTACAAACGGTTATTGAATTTTCAAATTTTTTGGGCGGGTTTTGCAACGATTTTCCGGCAATTTTCGATCACCAAGACCGTCGGCTTTGAATACCGTTGGAAAGCCCACAACGTCCTCTTTAATTACCACAAAAAATCTCCCCATAACTCTAAGGGATTCGGTCGGCATATATCCACGTAGTCGGTTACCGAAAAATCTGAAAATGTGCTCAGATTTTTTGGGCGAGTTGCGGCAATTTTCTGGCTACTTCCGAGCACTAATACCTCCGGTTTCGGATATAGTTGGAAAGCCCACAATGTCAAAAATTTTTCCCATAACTCCAAGGGATTCGGCCGGAATAAACCTACGAAGTCAGCTACTATAAAACGGTCACTGAAATTTAAAACTTGCAGAAATGTGCACTGAAGTTTAAATTTCTATTACAAACGGTCACTGAATTTTCAATTTTTTGGGTGAGTTTTGCGGCGATTTTCCGGCAACTTCCGACCACCAAGACTGTCGGATTTGGATACCAGTGCAAAGCCCACAATGTCCTCTTCAATTACCACCAAAAATCTCCCCATAACCTAAGGGATTCGGCTGGCATATACCCACGAAGTCGGCTACCGAAAAATATGAAAATCTGCCCAGATTTTTTGGGCGAGTTTGTGGCCATTTTTCGGCAACTTTCGACCACCAATACCGTAGGATTTGGATACCGTTGGAAAGCTCACAATATCCTCTTCAATTAGCACCAAAAATCTCCACATAACTCCAAGGTATTCAGCCAGAACAAACCTACGAAGTCAGCTACCAAAAAATCTGAAAATCTGCCCAGTTTGGGTAGTTGACTTCGTGAGTTTATTCCTGCCAAATCCATTAGAGTTATGGGGAGATTTTTTGTGATAATTGAAGATGACATTGTGGGTTTTCCAATGGTATCCGAAACCGACGGTATTGGTGGTGGGAAGTTGTCGGAAAATTGTTGCAAACTCGCCCAAAAAATCTGAAAATCTGGACAGATTTTTCGGTAGCCGACTTTGTGGGTATATACCGACCGAATTCCTTGAAGTTATGGAGAGATTTTTGATGGTAATTGAAGAGGACATTGTGGGCTTTCCAACGGTATCCAAATCCCGTGGTCTTGATGGTTCAAAGTTATCGAAAAATCGTCGCAAAACTCGTCCAAAAAATTTGAAAATTCATTGACCGTTTATGGAAGAAATTTAAACTTCAATGACCGTTTCTCCAAATTTTAAACTATAGTGACCGTTGTGTGATTTTTAAGTAACTTCAATGACCGTTTGTCAAATTAACCCAAAATAACAAATTTCCAAATTCCATGAGAAAGATCGGTAGATGTTTTTCTTTATTATTGGTTCGTCTGAAGATCTACTGTTGGAGACTAGCTGTTTCAAGGTCTTAAAGGTTATGTGAAAATGGGAGTTACAAACTTTGACAAAATTTGTGCCATCCGAACCAAATCAAATTTCAAATGGACGAAATCCAAAATACTTAATTTGAAGCATACGGGAAAAAAAACCTTGAAAACTTCATGTATCTTTTGAGCTAAAGACATAACAACTAGACTTTATGCGTGCTGAAGTTGACATGATTGAGAAAAATTTCACCTAGTTCAACATAATATGCATACAATAATGGTGTTTAATAATCAAGATTCAAAATCTGGAACAAGATTGAAAATAGTCGTTTCCAGTAAATTTGTATGTCTCAATGCTCAGTTTCCATTCTTGCCAGAACAGTTGCAGAACTGTATAGTTTATTTTAACAAACCACCACATTATTTACTGATAAACGATGCAAACTAAGCATCACCAACATGGTTAAACTCTTGTACTTCCTTGAAGTTCATCCATGGCTTCACCCACACTTTGGCTTCATATACTTTATTCTTGCCACCATCTGAAGCCTCCAGGGTTATATGGTACATTGTTCCAGCCACCACCTGCTCCTTCACGTTCGCGACCTTCTTAAATTCCAAAAGGGCATTCTGAAACCATATAAACACCAGAAAAACAAAATTTAAATCAAATCAGTAATAAAGATTGAATCCAACTTTCTAAATGTGCATAGTTATAAGGAGAACCTGTCTCTGAATCAGCCTGGTACAAGGGCGGATGATTGGGATAATAAGAATGTACAAGATTTCTGCTCACTTATATTACATATAAGGCATGAAGGTCTGCTACATGATATTAATTCTTCATTTTAATTTTTGCTTCCATCTCTACAGTGAAGGTAGTAGTACCTTCAAGTTTACTAGTTTGCAAATTTCTGTAATGTTCTTACAACAGCCTCCCTTTCTCTGAGGTTTGGAATTATCTAATCCATACAGGTTTGCCAATCCCCCCACCTAGGCACATGTGGCATTTGAAAAAAAAAAAAAATTGGAAAATTGCTACAGCATATCCCACATGACACACGTGGAACTATGGGATCCACACAAATGTAACGTGACAATCACCAGAGTTTGTCCTGAAGGCAATAGCGAGTAGAGTGACACCTTGGCACTTACAAGCCGAGACAACTCTCCTGCCCAAGGCCACCCTAGGAAGCTTGGAATCCATGGCACAGCTTGCTATTCTGAATCCCTGATGCTCAGCATCGGAAGACAATTGCCAAACAGGCACAGTAGCTCGCACCTGACCTAGTTATGTCCAGGGATGTGATAGGCTAGGCAAACAACTTCAGGAATATCCACTCTTCTATTGCAGAAGCATGATCTCTAACGTAACCTGATTACTCAAATCTATTGTAAGGTTACACTCCACACAGTCCACAGAAAAGTTGCACAAAAATTCACGTCTTTCCACAATAAACAAAATGATTTAAGAATCAGAGAGCCTTTAACTACCTATTCGCGTGGCACGCTATCAAATCTCGCATGTTCCGGTGAAGTTTTAGGTTCACGAAGATGACATGAGGCGCCTAAAGATCTTCACCGTGAACAAAAACAATACAACAAACAGAAGATTTCTGAATTGCGATCTTTCTAATTCCCATAAACTTCATCTCGTATTCTTTTTCTTTTCCTTTAGAGCCTTCACAAAATACCAATGCTGTAAAATAATTTAAATATCACAGAATAGGCTTCGAAATCACATTACTCAAAACATGATATAATATTCTTCAAAGAAAAACAAATCATAAAATACCCACAAAAAATAAAGTAAAAATTCTGAAATGCCAATAAAACAAAATCTTCAAATCCCTCACCGGGAATTTTTTAAAGCCAAAATAAAAAACGAGAGAGAGAGAGAGAGCGAAAGAGAAACCTGTTTTGCGTTGTGTTCATTGACGGCAAATCGGGCAAGATCATCGATCTCAAGGCTGTTCTGTGATCCTCCACTCGGACGAACGCCTCCCAGTGTTGTCATGGTATTCAGGAAAAAAAAAAATGTTTTGCAGAGGAAATTTTGTGTGAGAATTGGTGAAGGCAAAATGTAGATATTTGTAGAGGGGGAATTTTCACCATTGGTCCAACCTATTGGATGAGTAGAAAATAGGTTCCATCTTTTAAAAGAAGTAAGTTGGTTCTCGACATTTCATTGTAATTATATAATTAGTTTTCAACTAACGAAATTTACCTTTCATTAAACTATTGCGTGACCCTTATGCAAATGTGTCTCATCTCAAAATTTTAAATACAGGTCCAAGTTGAAGACTAGAAATTGGTTTTTTAAAATTGGACACATTAATCACATGCAAGTTGAAAATAGTTGATCTATCCTTCTCTCAAGAATCATAATTCTAATACTAAACGTGAATATAACATGAGAGGAGTAGGGCACTAGGCCGGTAGATGTTACAATTTTAGATAGTGGTTGTAAGGTTTTATTGACAAAGATGTTCTGAATTTGAATTATCGAAAGAGAAGTCGAGTTTGATTGGCAATCTGCTTCCCTCACATAAGAATGATAATGCTGGGTCCATCTAGAAATGCAGTCAATGACCAGAAGGTTATGTTCGATTTGTCACAGCATTGTGGAGTTCAAGTTCGAGTGTGTTTTGAAGAAGAAAAGCTTTGCCCGAAGTAGAAATGGTAGCTCACAACAAGCAATGACAACAATTGTAGAGGACTAATTTCTCTATTCTTGGAAGTAAAGGATGAACATGCTTCTCAAGAAGTAGTTTGGGAACCAATAGAGGAACTTTCTCCTTATAGAGGATCGGACGGACGAAAGAGTCGCAAATCTGTGTCCCAATTATGGATGAAATGAATCTCATCCGTTGGTTTTTGGGCTTTCTCTTAATAAAGAAGAATTGATTCGGGTCTAGGCTAATGGCCCATTGTTTTGCTTTTACAAGGAATATTTAGGTTTGGATCCGTTTCTCATATTCGAAGCAACTTTAACTTTAATGGCTGTGGAAAAAGATAGGCCGATTCGATTCGGTTTCAACATAACAAAAGTTCATTTTTGAACAAATTGCATCAAGAAATGGAAGGTTAGATTAAGTTCTATATCAATAAATTTAGTCTGACTCGACTTTCATCTATTATAGAGTCTGAGTTCGATTTTACAATAGAAATTGTATTTTTATTTGTTCAATCAAGCACGATCATGACTAACCTACATTATAATTATTAATTGGAAGGATCGCAAAGGTTGTGGGAGCAGATCATATATTGAGACGTGACCAGCTAGGTGAAGAAAAAGAGAATAAAGAGAGGAAAAATTAAATCTCATGCTTTGGGCTTATATATATCTTAAATAATAAGCACGACTCGATTTGCAGTTAGTAGTGGTGTACATTAGATCGGAGAGTGATTCTTTTCACATATGCAACCAATCTAATGTACCAAACATGCCATGACAAATTGAGCTTGGTAAATATCTTTGGGAACAAAAGAGTAAAATTACGAGAACTACGAACAAGTTCTTAAATTTTGGAAGCATAGTCTAATGACTCTTTGACCGCTCGAACCATAGAATTTGTCCTAAATCATCCCAATCCAACTCCATCGATCATTTCTACTCAGTTAAACATTCGTCCAAATCCTCAAAATTATTAATCACTCAGCAATAATGGAAATATTGTGAGATCTTTCAATACTTGGGACTCTCAATACTTTTCCTTTATCAGTTTCATTCTGCTTCAAAACATCATTTTTGAACTTTGCCATGGAAGCAAGTTCACGAACAGAATCAGCAATTTTCACTGTGCTGGAGACAATTTCTATCAGTAAAGAAGAAACTGAGGCAGCAGGGATTATTTCAAGAAAATCTGTCCCCTCCCACATGTCTGATTTCAGCAATAACATCAGCTTCTTGGCTGCAATTTTTGCATTGACAATATGAGGATCAACAATGGATGAAGAACTCATTGTCTTCATTGATAATGCTAATTCTTTCAAAGCAAGACTGGATTCTGAACTCATCTTTGTGCATGATTCTTGAATTTTGGTTCTGACTTCTGCTGGTGTCTGCAGCAATAGCACAAAATTTTCGGGTGAACTTTCTCTCCAGGCTCCAGCGAGAGATATGTTAAGGATCGAGTCCTAATTTCTAGTCATTAGCATTATGCTAACAAAGAAAACAGGCAAAATAAACACAGAGCGGCAGCACAGATTTATAGTAGTTCACCCCTCATTATGAGACGCTGTAAGTTTTCGTCGTAATGAATAATAAGAATACAAGGTGATCTTGCACTTCAGACACTACAAGAATATTCTAAATAAAACAACACAATATAACTATAATGATCTATCTTTGAGTAGATAGAGCGATGATCTGTACGGAGTACTGAAAAAGATTCTAATTTACCTTCATTTCCGAGTTAAGATAGCCATTCAAAGCATCAATGCGATAAGCACATTCTCGTACAAGTACCCCAATCTTTAGGTATTGATCCCAAGGGTGCCGGTATCGGAAGCGGCCATGTCTAGGTTCCCATTTTGCAAAATTCGCCTGCAGGAAAAATTACAATAAAATTGAAATAATTAAGTAACAATTCAATGTTAAAATTGAAAGTGTGTTTGTGTGTGAAGAGAAATTTTGTAACTCACCAAATATTCTTCAGTGCCTTTTGAATTAAGAACACTTTTATATTCATCAATAGATGCTTTGTCATCTAGGAGTTTGTCATCTGATGTTTGGAAATATTCATGTCCAAAACCTGTTCAGGGGTTTTAGGTTAGGCTCAAAGGAAAGGACAAAGAAATTAAGTGCTTGTTTGGATTTCATTATAAGTTGGGATAGAAATGAGTGATGGATAAATGGGTAAATTTTCTTCCGTATTATTTTGTACAAGTGACAATATTGTCCAATATTGCGTAGTAAATAGATCCTCGTATATGTAGTGGGAAATTTACCTTCGAGGAAGATCCCCAGATTTTCGATGTTGCCCGCAATGAGATTATGAAGATCTTCGCCAGCCCATACAGGGCATATGAAACTGCAAACCACCACAGCAGCCGAGCCACCGATGAGGATCGTGGACAACCTCTTATGTGCCATTTTCAAAACCTCGTCGTCCCGGTAGCCAGAGACAGATATTAAACAGAATGTCAAGATAAATATGAGAAGTCCATAGTCATATCTTGCCTTCAATTTAGGATGAAATCGAATAAATGCTACTGCAGCAGCTGCACCATTAGGATTTAAAACTATAATTAATTTTGATGATGGTCTAAAAACATAAAAACTGGATGTTTCTTATATGTGCTAGGTACATCAATTTATCGACTTTTAGCATAAAAAATAAGTTAAAATATAGCCGTATCCAGTGCTGCTTATCAAACATGCTTCCAGTGGATATTTTTTTTACCTACTAAGAAAACAGACAATCCAAGAAATACAGGCTCTAATTTCTCCCCAAGAAAATTTGCAAACCGATGTGCTCCAACGCCTAGTGAGCCCGCTAACAATGTTGCAATAGCTCTATTTGCGCCTCGTCCGAGCGTCGCCCCTCCAAAATAATGAATTAATTCGTTTAAACTAAGAAAGAATTTCCAGGAAAGTATGTTTGACATGTGCTTTATATTAAGTTACTTTTCTAAAAAGCAACTTAAACTTGCCTTCTGAAAAAAAAAATAAGTTTTGTTGGGTGAAAGAAGTAACTTAGTTAGCTTACCCACAGAGAATTCAAAGACGACAACCACAGTGATAACTGCCCACATTGCAGAAACGCCAAAACCTTGGTACAAAGTATCAAAGTAATAGAACAGTGAAACTAAAGTTATGGCCAATCCTACTTTCAATGAGTGAATAATTCTTCTTGGATCTTCAACTCCAAGTTTCTTTCCTTCACCGGCAGCATCAGTTATTTTCGACACAAATTTCTCCATCGCGTCCTTAAACCACGCACGAGTCGAGCCTCGTGCAGTTTCTTGATCCGAAAGAAAACCAGCAATCCTAGTCCCTTAAAAACCCCTACCTCGTTGGGACAGAGTGGAAGAAGGAGAGATGATTTTCGACTGCGGAGAAAGATTCAATGAATTAGACCAAGATTTTTCTATATTTATGAGTGAGATACCTTAGCTGGGAAGTGGGAACTGAGAAAATAGTTTCCTGTAAAATGATGTTACGTGGAAGTTGATGATTCATGCAGTTCATATTCATATTTTTTTATGGTGTATTCTTGAAAGTGATCGTGATACCTAATTCTTGACTTCAAAAAAGTTTAAGAAAAGAAATGTGTAGCGTATAGTTGTCATCTGAACTATAATATTAATGCTTTAGGGAACTACACGCCACGAAATTAAGGCTATTGAAATCTACAAGTTTGGGTGGCCAGATAAATGAAAAGTATAGTTTAACAAGTGACAACCCGTAATGTGGGCCGGCATGTCTAAACATTCGAGTCGTGCCAGGCTAGATTGTAGAGATTTGTAGCCCTAAAAATACGAAAACTATAGAAGTTTGCAGGTTGACGTCGAGATTAGATAATTTTAGGCGATTTCTGCCTAAGATTACTTGTGTGTAAAATTAGGGCGTCGCAGATTGAATTTAGGGCTTTAGACATAGTAATCAAAGAATTACTTTTGAAAATTGAAAATAATAGAGATTGAAAAAGTTTGATTTAACACTTTCAGGTATAGTAATCGACAAAATGCATCGAAAACATTGAAATAAACATAAAAAATCTAATGTTAATGAATAGGACAATCTTTTAAACTAGTGTCAAAGTCAACGAGGGAGTAAAAGACAACATGATGAAGCTATTTAATTATAGTCGACAAATGTTTACTATGCAAGATTATTCGACAATTGAATTTGAAATTAATGTAAGAAATTTTCCTATTCTGTGGACCGTACACGTCTTGTTTAGCAATTTATTTCTTTAAATTCTTTACTCTATTTTCAACGGTTTTGTTCGTCAACGGTTTTGGTCGTGTTATTAGGAAAAGATTAGCAAAATAATCATTGTTTAACAGTAAATCATTGTATTTCATTTTTGTTTTAAGTGCATGATGTTAGCCTAATTAGGACAGGTGGACTGGAATAGAAATTTTTACTCAATTTTAGTCAACTTAGTTGATAGGGATTGAATTAGACAAGAAAAGGACAATATAATCTTACCAACTCTCGATTGGGTTATTCGTTGAAAATGAATCCTCGATAAGTAGTGATGGCGGTGCAGGTGGTGCTAGAGTTGGAAAGAGATATATATATATATATATGTATGTATGTATAGGTTATTGTACAAAATTTATAAGTAGATCGTATTGGAGAGTGTTTGCATTTTCATGTGAAATACCTTGATTGATTCGCTTCAACAATATTATTCTTTTTAATTTTTAAACATAGTAAATATTAACTAATAATTGTACCAATGTTTGACAAAAAAGTGTGTAGCTCATATGGTACAGGGGTCATTTAATACGTGAGAGTCATAGGGTTCAATTTTATGCACTTTCAATTTTTTGTTTATTTCTTAATACAATAAATAATAACTAAACAATTATATATTATTAGTTTTCGTTTTCAAAATAATTTCTTTAAAAAATGTATTGACTCAAATTATTACTCTATGATATATATACTTTTATTGTTAGGTTCTATTAATTTATTTTATAAAATTCAAATTTGGATAATTTAAGTACAGCTCTTTATTCTTTTAAGAGTTCGAAAAACACTTTTTTTTTTAGGGTAAAAAATAGTTCTGGTTCTAAAAATCATTGTTTTCAAAATTTTGCATAACATTCGCCTAAACTTGGAGCTTGTCTTTATCGTTTAATTATGCTTTACGTATAAATTGTTTCATTTAAGTTCGTAAAAAATTGGATACTTGATCATATATATATGATTGAAAAATATATTTTTTTCTTATCATTTTAGGTTGTATTAGATTATATTTTCAAATGTATATGACTTTTATGTTTTATCGTATTTATATATTGATTGAAAATTTTTAAATAATATTTAATTAAATTTTAATAAACAATCTTACTATTGCAACCTTCAACGACTGTCATAACTGATTTAATATTCTGGATCTGCCATTGGGGTGGGTTGGGGTTGGGGAGGGGGAGCAACTACAACGATGGTGGAGAGAAAGGTTGGGCTAGGAGAAATAAAGAAGTGGGGGGTTTGGCTTGGGGGAAATGTTATTCACCTATTCGCTTCCATCAATTATACTTTTATTCATCTTGTGAGATACAAAAAGTGTTTTAACTTACTACTATAATCGTAAATGAGATTAATATGGAACGAATGTCAATAATAGATATTAGAACCTGCTCACCCTTAACATATCCAGACTCAAGATTTGTGCATCAAGTGGTTCGATCGCTATAAACCATGTGTTTCACGTAAAGGTCGCTAACAATTAAAAGAAGGTTCAGACGATTGTGTAAAGAACAAACCTCTTGAGACAAAGTCCCAACGAGGGGTGTTTTATTTATGAAGATTACAAGTAGCAAGAAGTAAAACGCCTCCAAGGAGCACAAGCACACGAAGTAATTCGAAAGTTTGACAAGAAAATAAAAGAATTGAAATTACATATTTCTCTGTTCGAGAGTTGATTGATTGGATCCCTTCTTCTTTGCTCTTCCTTCTCTTTTATACTCATTCGACAGTTTTCTTTTGGTAAAACTGCTTGGGAACTCCTTATCCCCTTGTAACCACCCACTTTCTCCATCATGGATGACTTGTCAAGAAACTACCGCCTTCAACTGTTGCAATTACCCTCATTAGTTAATTGCTTGCAACCAGGATTTTTGGGTCATGGAAAGTAATATAACTCCACGTAACTATCTTGATAACTGCAACGACAATACGTTACATTTACCCAGGTCTTGGACATTCGCCCAGGTATTGGGCGCTTTGTGAGTTTGGGTGTTGATGGGGTCTTCGGACATTTGCCCAGGTCTTAGGCGTTTTGTGAGTTTAGGCGTTGATGGGTTCGCCCAGATCTTTGAGCGTTTCGCAAACTCAGGCCATTATGGGCTTCCACTACATAATTCCGTCTTGGACTTTTTATATTATTTCGTATGGACCCATCCTTCGAATCCCCTAATTGGGCTTTTCTTTTTGGACCACTTAATTGAGCCTCATTTTTGTGTATCAATAATTACCCCCAATATGGCAGAATTAATATCAATTATTAATTTTATAACTCAATTGGTTCCAAGTAGTGATGCTTTGGGGTGTACAAGTATCTAACCACTCTCTGTCAGACTCTCTCAACGTGTATGGAAAAGCCTCAGCTTGATTACTTCACTGGACACCCCTGGATACTCGATAGTTGCACACATATCCAGAAATCTTGATACATGAGCGTTGGGATTCTCCAAAGTTCTTCCAAAAAATTGTAGCGGATTCTGGAACATGTTGATCACGTGTCCATTCTCAGGTGGAAGTTTGCTTGACCAAACTCCGGATATACAATACTGGATTAGCTTTCTACGACCGGTGGAACCATGTACTCTCCAATTAACCTAGCATTTTCATTGGTTGGTCTACTCTCAGATTAGCCCGATGGCTATTTGATTCAGATTTTCTTATGTCATGTCTTTCTCTTTCTGTTTTTTTTGTGTGTTTCCAGCTGCTATCTTTTTCGAATGTTGAATGTTCGTTCGATCTCCGGGTCAAATTGAGCAAGATCGTCGGTTCTCGAATTTCACATACACGTATCTCGAAAAAGTAATCAAAAACACTAATTTTTTATTTTTTTATAAAATTAAACTTAAAAAAAAGTAAAATTCATATTAAAGCTAAAATTAACTAAACGTACCAAAAACAGTAGTCCCCAACAACAGCACCAAAAACTTGACCGTTTGAAAACCCGCAAGTGAACGAGATCGTGATCAAGTAATATAGTAGTGTGTAAAGTGTCGAACACACGAGGACTACGTGTTTGATCTAGTTAAAGTTAATAAATCACTTAATCGAATAACAATAATGATTTATAATAAATTTAAAGTCTAACTTATCACGTAATAAAAATCAAAATAAAAATTTACCAAATTTTTGATATGCATTGCTAAGATGTAGAATCCCCCTTGTTAATTCACTTTTAGTATAACAATTAAAGTGACAATTTGTTATCATGCGAGTTGGTCGAAGTTCCAAATTTATTTAAAAGCTTCTCTTGATGGCAGTTAAATCTAATCCTATATGTGACCTTTTTATATCTCTATAAAAGATATCAACATGTAAGAAAGTATTAAACGAGTTAGAACATCAAAATAGCATTGCGAAGCATAGATGTATATCTCTATCCTCTATCGAATTTCACAATATTTATTACTACGTGCTAACAATTTTATTACCTCTCTCAATTATAATAAAATCCACAACACAATTCAATTAATGGCCAATTAATTGAAAAGCAAACTAAACTATAATAAACATTCACGCGTTCAAACAAATTAACGTCAAAATAATTAATTAATACTAAAAATTTCAAAACAATGGTTTACCTATATCTTTAGCAATGTAAAAATCTAGCCTAACATAATATTGAAATTAAACATGCAAAAGTGGAACGGCATTACTGAAAATTGACGACACATGAATAAAACTGAAATTAATTCCGATTGATTTCTCTAGCACCAATAAATTTCTTCTCTCTGCTACGTGAATATCCAGCCACGTGTGTTGTGTATATATATATACATATATATTACAAATTCAGCCACTGCTTTGTCTTCCCAGAAAAGTTGCTGCGTGTACGTGTGTGTATATATATATTATTTTCAGCCACAGCCACAATCTTTGACTCTTTTTATTCTATTTTCTTTTTCTTTCTCCATTTTCACGTGATGCAAGTTAGTCCTCATACTTTGAATTTTGTCATTTTTTCGCCACTTTTTGCTTCCTTCTTTCAATTCCTTTTGTATTCAAAGAATTTCATCTATTAAACATAAAATGGAACAATTAGAATATATTTTATCAAGAGAACTATCAAATATCATTATTTTAGGTCCTGAATAAGTGTAAAAATTGTACTTATCAGCTGTCGTTACTCTCATTAGTTAACTGCTTGTAACTGGAATTTTCGGGTCGTAGAAAGTAATATGACTCCACATAACTATCTTGATAACCGCAACGACAATACTTTACATTTACCCAGGTCTCAAACATTCGCCCAGGTCTTGAGCGCTCTTTTATATGATTTTGTATGGACTCATCCTTCGAATCCCCTAATTGAATTTTTCTTTCTGGACCACTTAATTGAGCCTCATTTTTGTGTGTCAACACCATGTATCCATTTCTTTACATACTTTCAAATAAAGTATATTTTACTACTTTTAAGCACAATCAAATTATTCTCGACTCCTCCAACTATTAATCACTCAACAGTTACAGCAGTATTGTGGAATCTTTCAACTCCGAATACTTTTCCTTTTGCAATTTCTTTTTGCTTCAAAATATCATTGTTAAACTTTGCCTGGATGCAAGTTCATGAACAGAATCAACAATCTTCACTGTGCAGAAGACAAGTTCTATCAGTAAAGAAGAAACTGCAGCAGCAGGATTTTCCTTTTTTTTGTCAAGATAATCAGCGTCCTCCAACAGGTATGTTTTAAGAAAGGATTTAAGTTTCTTGGCTGCAGACCTGCAGTTTTTGAGTTGACAATATGAGATTCAGCTTGGGATGAAGAACTTGTTGGACAAAAATTTAGGAAGAATGGAGAAGAAAACAGTAAATATAGCAGCAAGAAACACTGAAACAAGAAATAGATTTGTACGCATAATCCCTATTTTCAAAAGATATTTACCTCTTCTAGGATCCATTTTAGTGGGCTTAAACGGACCCAAGGCAAATGGTTTGTAAGATTGAACAAACCTTGAAGAACACTTTGAAGATTTGAATATGTATTTAAGAATTGGGGAAAGCTTTTCAAAATTGAAATGATTTATAATTTCTTGTATTTATAGTTTTCCATTAATACACCATGAAAATGCAACAATTGTTCATGAAAAGATGGCAGCTTTTCATGAAAAGACACTAGAAAATCAAATTGTAAAACACAAGCCATGCGCACACATAGTAATGCATATGGTTCACACAATTTGGCTTTTGCTTTTGCAGAAGCAGGCCAAGTGCACACATGGCCATAAAGCCCATGCGCACCAATGCCCACGTTGATTCTGATTGAAGTTCAATCCCTTTTTATCCAATTATTTTGTCTATGATTGTGAACAATTATTGTCCTTGTTGATCCAGAAAAACGTGACGTCAACGTGGACAACGGATATTGGGCCCACTCACGTCAACTTAAACAAGTTCCGGCGCGTTTTGACCAGAGAACTGGACGAAGAAGGGGAGTGCATTGAACGCGTGAGATACTTTATAGCGCGAGACAAAAGTGTTCGAGCACCGACAGTAATGACTAAGATGATTGCGCTAACATACAATCACTGACAAGTGTAAATAACCTAAGATCAAACTAACAAATATAGAACAAGTAAGAAGGTTTTTTTAGAGTATTTATCTTGAGTGTTTTCTTGTATATTAGAATCAATGTTCCAAAAGACCGTAAAAAAAAAAACCCTTACAATTTACAAAGATCACCTATTTATAGTGTTCAAACCGACGTGGTGTTCGTTGAATTAGAACCACGTTGCCTCATCTCCTTGACTAAAGCCTCACATCACTAAGTCTATCATACAATAAATACATTGACAACGGATCAGTCGCCTTATACATTAGGCTGACACACCTGACATTCTTTATTACAAATGTTACATCAATTATTACTAAAAATTGTTTACAAATCTTGTAAGAGACATCTTCAACTTGGATGAATCGGAAGAAGCTTTGTATTGGTGGTCTTCTGTGTGAAGGGTTTCGATTCTTCTTTGATTTTTTACGTAGCGCTTCGACTTAGGAGCTTCAACCACTTAGGCAGTGCTTCGGTACAAGAGCTTTAGCCTTTGTTTGACTACTTTGCTTTTGACCAGTTGGGTTTCCGTTGACTTTCCTTTCCACATGGGTTGCGGCATGTCACTTTAACTGTAGCCTCAGTGGCAATGTGTAACAGTCCTTACTGATAATGCTAATTCTTTCAGAGCAAGACTGGATTATTGAACTCATTTTAGTACATGTTCCTAGAATTTTGGCTCTAACTTCTGGTAGTGTCTGCAGAAATAGCACAAAATTTTCGGTGAATTTTCTCTCTGAGGGATACTTGTTACAATTATGAGAGCAATAATCAACAAAATAAATCACAAGCTAGCACAGATTTATATTTATTCACCCTTGATGAGAGTTCAATTTGTCGCTATGGATTCTCACTGCTGTGAATATGATAACGATAATTACAGCATAGGATGATCTCACGCCTCTCACACTAAATAGTCTTCTAAAATCCTCCTTGAAATAAGAATTTTAAGAGGACCTAATACATTTATGCAACACCAAATTAATTTGCCAGACAGTCCAATATATATATTGGACTGTCTGGCAAATTAATTTGGTGTTGCATAAATGTATTAGGTCCTCTTAAAATTCTTATTTCAAGGAGGATTTTAGAAGACTATTTAGTGTGAGAGGCGTGAGATCATCCTATGCTGTAATTATCGTTATCATATTCACAGCAGTGAAAATCCATAGCGGCAAATTGAACTCTCATCAAGGGTGAATAAATATAAATCTGTGCTAGCTTGTGATTTATTTTGTTGATTATTGCTCTCATAATTGTAACAAGTATCCCTCAGAGAGAAAATTCACCGAAAATTTTGTGCTATTTCTGCAGACACTACCAGAAGTTAGAGCCAAAATTCTAGGAACATGTACTAAAATGAGTTCAATAATCCAGTCTTGCTCTGAAAGAATTAGCATTATCA
>CAIGRB010052698.1:48645-63650 GCA_903798255.1 Fraxinus quadrangulata | reverse complement strand
ATTTTGTGTTTTGAGTGTCTATTTTGAGATTGTTGAAAATGTGTTCTTTTTGACATTTTGAAAAATTGTTTTGAAAACACCCAAAACGCGTTTTGAAAATTTTGACTTGATTATAACTGAAAATACAAAAAACGACAAATTTTTCTTTTTGAGTTTTCTTTGTAAATTTTTAACTTGTTTTCAAAAATGCGTTTTCGAAAATGGGAAAAAGAATGCGTTTTCACTGTTTTGAAAAATCGAAAACAAAAAAGGGTTTGAAAATAGTAAAGAGAACGTGCCTTTAGTCACCTAGGCATATTAAAGAGACTCCAATTTCATAACCGTAATACAAGCTTAGCAATACAAGTAACTAAAGAGAGACAGAAAATAACATGATATGTTTTAGTTTTTAAGGATCTTGTTTTAGGCCTTCCAATATAAATAACACTAAACTAAACAAAGTGCCAAAGAAATATTATTTACCTTCATCTCCGAGTTGAGATAGCCATTCAAAGCATCAATGCGATAAGCGCATTCACGTACGGGCACCCCAATTTTCAGGTATTGATCCCAAGGGTGCCGGTATTGGAATCGGCCATGTCGAGGCTCCCATTTTGCAAAGTTCGCCTGCAGGAAAAAATTTAAATGAACTTGTAATAATTCGAGTAAGAAATCAATGTTTAAAATTGAAAAATATTTAAATTGTGAAGAGAAAATTTTATTTACGACTCACCAAGGATTCTTCAGTGCTTTTGGAACAAAGAACACTTTTATATCCATCCAGAGATGCTTTTTGATCTTGGAGTTTGTCATTTAATGTTTTGAAGTATTCACATCCGAAACCTGAAAAGTTAATAGTGATACAAGAATAAGAAAATTTATATACGAGGTGTAAAAATGGGTCAAGTTGCGTCTGGGCAAAGCCCGACACGACCTCCTAAAGGCTTGACTTGGCCATGTCAGCACCCAAAAATGGCCCATGCAAGCTAAGTGTTGTGTCCTTGGCCAGCCTATTGAGGTAAATTGTTGAGAATTAAAAATTCTAATTCTATACTCTCAATGACAATTAAATCGCAAAAAGAAAAATATACATACAAGAACATAAAAACACGCAAAATTTATAAAAGATTGCCTCAATTTAAGACTACGGTCTTTGCCAACCCTCATAGCGACCTCACCATGTGGTCTATTCGATGTGCTGACTCCATACAAGAACAATAATTAGGCTCTACAACTTAACATAAATGATGACGATGAATGTACCTTCGAGGAAAGTCCCCAGATTTTCAATGTTGCCAGCTACCAGATTATGAAGGTCTTCACCAGCCCATGTGGGGCATATCAAAATGCAAACTAGCAATGCAGCAGCGCCACCGATGAGTACCGTGGACAACCTCTTATATGCCATTTCCAAAATCTCGTCGTCTCTGAATCCGGAGACAGATATCAAGCAGAACGTCAAGATGAATATCAGAAGTCCATAGTCATATCTTGCCTTCAATTTAGGATAGAATCGAATAAATGTCACTGAAGCAACTGCAAAATTATCATTTCAAAGAGTAATTATTTTGATGTTAATGTAAAAATATAAGAACTCCAACAATTTTACAAGGCGCAGGTCGTATTGGACATGATTGACAAAATTAACAAAAATAGCGTTCTCAATAGTGTCCAATACTACCTAGCGAACATGCTGGCATGGATATGTTTCATTGTACCTACTAAGAAAACCGAAAATCCAAGTAGAATACGTTCTACTTTCTCCCCAGGAAAACTTGCAAACCGACGTGCTACAACACCTAGTGAGGCTGCTAATAACGTTGCAATCCCTCTATTTACACCTCGTCCCAGCGTCGCCCCTGTAAAATAGTCAGTCAGTCTAAAAGTTTTAAACTCTTACGGGGATTTTCAGTAAAAAAATGTGGCATTCCTAAGTTGAGAATTTACCTACAGAAAATTCGAAGACGACGACTACAGTTATAACAGCCCAAATTGCTGACACTCCAAAGCCTTCGTACAAGGGATCAAAGTAATAGAACAGTGAAACTAAAGTTATTGCCAATCCTACTTTCAGTGAGTGAATAATTCTTCTTGGATCTTCAACTCCCAAGTTTTTTCCCCCTCATTTGCAGCATCTGTTATTTTTGACACAAATTTTTCCGATGAGGCCTTAAACCAGCACCATGCACCAGTCGTGCATCGAGTAGTTTCTTGATCCATAGCTGCCAATTCGTTAAGAATATATAGACGAATGCTCGAAAAACCAGAACTCCTACTCCATCAGATGGATTCTTAAGATGCAAAAAATGATGAAGAAAATGTAAGTAACCAAGTTAAATCAGTAACTAAATTTATATGGAGTAAATCACAATGTTATGGAAAGTAAGAGAAACGTGACTGAATTAGTTCTAGTAATTTTTGGGGGAATATGCAAAAAGGGAGATAATTCTCGAACCTGAAAACAAAAAGGATTGAATTAATGTGAAGATTTCTCTTGTATTTATTAGTGATCTACCTTAGCTGGGAAGTAGTAACCTATACATATTGATGGAAAAAAATGATTATTTTCCCAACATAGAGAGATTTATGGGAGTTTGGTTTGTCTATAAAATTGTTGCACTTTATCGTGTGCCAAATCAATCTGCGGTAAAAAAAAAAATTGATTTTGCGAGGGGTACATGTACATAAATTATGTATAACAAGAATTAACCGAAAAAAGGGACAAAAAGGTGGGGAAAAAAAAAAAGAAAAAGAAGAAAGGGTACAATGTAAATGAGAACTGCACACAAAATATTGTATTAGTTTGGAGATCGTGGATTCTAGACATCTTTTAAACGAGGAAAAAAATAAAGAACACTAGTAGACCAAATTTATTGGAGATTTAATTACATGTTTTAAATACTTGGGACATCCTTTTATTGCAAACTAATCTTAAAGATGAGTTTCTTGTAATGTTAAATAATATATTAGTATTAGAGCAAGTACCCTTTTTAAAAATGATTCTTGTTGCAAACGAGGTGATTAGAAAAGTAAGAAATTAATGTAAAGTCACTACTTGAGAAATAAGCCACCATGAATGTTGGTTCTCTAAGAGGTGAACCATAATTCATAAAAAATATGTATAGTAATCTTTTGTGGTTAGATTAAAGTTTATCTTTTGGATTTATAATCACTTTGAATATATATCTACAATATATAATTTTAAAAATAACTTGTATTCTATTTAGTTGTATTAAAATAAACGAAGATTGTTTATTTCACTTTTTTTTTCAAGGGATTTTCTTCATTTTACTAGAATGGAATAAATAATAACAATAATTATATTTGATTAGTGTTTTTTAATCATTTCCAATGTGCAAGAAAAAAAATAGATGGATGTCTTCTTAAGAGTAATGCTGTCTATTTAGACAAGTGATAAATAATGAAGTTGTTGTGAGATAAACTTCACAGTTCTCCTTGACGTGGCTGGCGTTCCGAGTACTCTGATCAGTGTTTGCTACCTGCAAAATGAGGTCTAAGCTTTTTCCCCCGTTGTACCTCCGACGTGAGAATCAGTAATCGATTTTAGGGAGTAAGCAGAGAGTATATGGGGATTCAATAAGTTCGGGTTTCAAGAAGAAAATACATTTCTCACATTGGGGATATTTATAACCGTCTGATGAAACGCCCATGATACGGTTAAACGTGTCACGTGTCGCACGTAAAACCTTCCCACTTCTCCCACGTTCTAACGTGGGGATCCTCACTCGTCAAGTGGTTGGTTGTGCTCATGTCCGTTGTCCGATGGTTTTTGTCCGACTCCTTACCATTTAAATAATTGAGTGAAGCATTGACCTCATGACAGTAGACAACCTATGCGAACATAGAGGGTCTCATGGGGGTCGACGGTCTCATAGTGGTAGGCGGCTATGGTGTGGTGCTTTACATGTGATGCATATTAAGTAGCACTTACCTCAACGTTCATCGTGGATAGTTATTAACATCATCCTATATCAAATACAATTATTCTTATGTTAAAATGTATGGCTCTAGTCTAAATTGATTCACTCTGGACTACGATAGAGGTTATTTGGTATATATCAAATAACAGGATCAACTTCTTGAATTCATACGTGATTTGTTACCATATATGTACGGTACATATCAAAGAAAAATAGCAATTAATTTTTTTTTCTTCTCGTAATTAACGAAAACGTCCTTATAGGAAACGAAACTTGTTCATTTACCGTATCATTTCTAAACAAGTTGTTTCCAATTGAACTTAGCAAACTATATATAACCTTTTAAGAAAGAAATTTCGATTCATAATAGTATTATTTAAATACTGCTATAAATTTTTTTAACGATGATCACTTTAAGTAGAAGCAATGATTCCTTCTATGGCATAAAAATTAAAGAATATAATGTTGGAAAATTGTATAGAAAATTGGTTTTGATCAATTTTTAATTAATTATTTGAGTGAAATCGTTAGTCAACAAATGAGAAATTGAGTCAAATTTCAGCAACTATTGTTGGTAAATTAGTAGAATATTACGGAAATATTCATGAATATGTTCGACTCAAAAGATGTGCATTTTCATATGAAATATTATAACTTTTGGAATTGTTATTTTTCGATCTGTCTTTTTTCAGAGATTAATTTCAATAGTTGTGTCTTTTTGAAGGATTTCATTTGAGACACAATTTTTCAACAACTATATATAGACCCCATATATTTGAAATTTTCATTCATCATTTTCATCCTTGCATTATCCCATTAATGCATATTCATTTTTAAATAATTTTTTGCATTTATTTTGAATAGAGTTTGACATAAGGAGAGTTCAAAATATTAGCAAATTCACAGATCTACGTAATTTGAAATACTTCTATTACGAGACATGGTCATTGTATGTTGGAGACGAATGTCAAAAAATTGTTAGCACACATATCGAAAATTATCTTCTTAAGGAAAAATAGTCAAATTCTTACCTCGATCAAATTTATATTCATGCATTTCTCGTTTGTATTGTTGCATATTTGGTTTCGATAAATCGAAATTTTGTCCCATTTTTTATGGACATAAAATGTTAATTATCATAATATAATTTACGCACGTTAATTTTCTCAACATATAACATAAACACTGTGTAACATTTATATATTCAATCCAAAGCCTATCATATTGTCAGCACCCAACACCGGTAACTTATGCCTTGGCTCTTTTATTTGGATTTTGACTCACTTTAATTTATCTGAGTAGAAAAATAAGGCGCTTCATCAATTAGCTTACTTTGCCCAGCACACCGCACATGTGAAGAAAAAGATGCCACTTTCAAGTGTTATACAGACCAACATAACTCAGTGTTTGTTCGGGAGAGATTTTTTCTCGTGGAAAATATTTTTTTGGAGATGTGCTGAAATGAAACACTACTAGACCTAGCAGAATACCAGGGAAAATAATGTAACGCTACTTTCTGCAATCAATTGCCATGCACTAAGATGATAATTTTATGGCATTTGATTACTTGTTACATTTGCTAATCCATCAGATTCTAAATGTAACTTAGTCCTAGGTATCACCCAACCTCAGTTCAACTTGTGAAGGAAGAAGTGTCGACAGTTGCCATTAACTGATAACAAGACCGATCGGGAACATATGTCAGTCATGGCGAGTAGAATCTCGCTCTTAACATATCTCGGCCCTAAATTTCAGTGTCAGTCTGGTTGCTCCAAACTACATGATCATCCTGTTGCAGGAGCAGATGTACCTTGATGAAACTGCTGAACCATCATGGTATTTCCTTACTAATGCCTTCAGCTGGTTGAACGCCACATTTTGCATTTTTCTCTAAGAGGTGAACGAGTGAGACGAAAATCTCCATCCTTGTCACATCCCGGTTAGCCTGCTCAAAAAAGGTCAAAAAGTTAAGCTGGTATAAAGTTTGCAGCAATAGATACAAGAATCGTTAAACTCCTAGCAAAATTCATGTTGGTCACCATACATTATTGGTTTTAACTTTTAAGTTGGTCGCTGAACTCAACACTTTATTGAAATTCAGTCCATTCATTTATGTCAGTTGGTTTGATTAACGGAAAAGATGACACGACAATCTAGCTATTTGCCAACTATTGTCAAGTGACCGGATTGTAACTGACTCAACTTGAAACAAAATGTTTAATGATCAAAGTGAAATTTTGATAACATTTGACTGCTAGTGTTTTTAACCCCCTGAAAATGGTATTAAAGAATAATTACCAAATGTTAAGCCTCTCGTCCTTGAACTCTCCCAACCAAAACCACCACCATAAAGAAAAAGAAAAGCCAGAAAAACAGAATATTTCGACTTGTCAATGAAAAACTTCAACATTAGATAGTACAAGAAGGATAAAATCATGTTTTGGGGTAATCATAGGACTTTCATGGAAGTCAACACATATATCTTTGGAGAAATTGTGAAGGAGATCAAGCCCAATGGTTAGTTAATACTCTTCATAAATATTACCTCCACAACGAAGTGTGCCCAGATCTTGTCTTTCCGAGTTTCCATAACCCCCTTCAAAATGGTTAACCCCAGCCCTCGAATTATGTCAGCAATTTCTAAAAACAAACCTCTCTCTTCACAAAGCATCTGCCACAAAGGAAAACAGTGAGGAAAAGAACAGCGAACATCTGCCACTGTGTACAATGGCCAGTTATCACGTGGACTTGAGATGTAAGAGAGGCTAGTGGTTACCTCCACAAGCATTTGACGGGGTTGATTTAGATCTTCTACTACGATAGGGCATACCATAGACTGCGTACCAACTTCATATGCCCACGTTGCTCCTCCTTCAAAGTTATCTTTCGAGAGCAAACCGCCATCCTTGCTAATAATCTGAAGCTTAAGAAAAGAAGATGAACAATCTCATATTTATTTATCAACTTTCCTATGTAACACTGATTGAGTTGTCCACTAGACATTGTATCACTCCTCTTGCCAACTTTTGCATTCTAAACTTCCATATTAACATGGTTTTAATAAAATTTGCATTAAATTGTCTGCTAAAAGTAGATCATACTTAAAAATAAATGTTTGGCTAAGCCTATATGTGAAAGTACTTTTTTAGAAAATAAGTAATTTATAAAATAAGTTTTTGAACTAAAAATTCCCCAAAAAAGCTCAACATGTTTGGCAAAAATAATTACTCACAAGCAACTTTACTTTTTTTTAAATAAGGCCAGCCATGCTCTATATGTTTGAACAAAAACATCATCTCCTAAGTCCAATTCGCTCAATTCATAACATAGTTCAAAAAGCAGTATCAAACACTTGAGAAGAACATGTCGGTATCTCGCACCTTTGGCTCCCCTGTTTGTTTTAGCTTGTCTGAGTGCTTTGTGACATTTTGCAAAAAAAGCATATGCTTGATAGTACGTTCGAGAAGAGCATCAATGCTACACTGTTACAAACCAATAGCATTACTACAGTAGATAAGAATTATCTGCCTATAGAGACAAGGAAATAGTTTGAGCCAAAGACGAGAAATGTCACCTTAGCCCCGTTTGGCACAATTTCCCTTAATTCCTTTACACGATCTTGGATCATCTGGCGATCTTTCGGCCTTGGCCTATGATTTTCTCCTGGTTTAAGCCTCTTGCGATTTGTTTTGCTCATTTCATCAGGCTTCTTAGAGTATCCCGTCAACACACTGCTACTCTGTTTGATGTCATGACCCTTGACAATCGATGAACTTATTTGTGATCCATAAATGGAACTACTCTGGGAATAGGTTCCCGAGTAATCATTAGAAGATCCAGATAGAAATGAACAACTCATTGCTTCTGCTTTTGCCAGATATTCCGGAACACCTAATAACTCTTCCTTAATTTGATCAAGAACCTGAACCTGGCCGTAGGTGCAGTAGCTACTCTTATTTGTCAATGTTGTCCTGCAAGAAACATTATCATCTGACCGCTGCTTAGCAGAAGAGTGAACCTCAGAGACCACAGCATCTAAGAGATGTTCACTGCCATTTGAGTTTCCATAGAGAGAATATATTTCGGAAGCAGTGTCCTGAGATTTTACAGATGGAGAATTATAGTTATCCAGATTACCCATGTTCAAGTCTGATGCATTATTCAAACTATTACTCCAGCGACCGTTTAATAGTTTATTCTTAAATTCAGTTCCCAAAATATCAAACAAATCATCTCCTGATTGAGGTCCGATACATGCATCTTCATATTCAGTATTTCTAAAAGATCGACTGCAACCTTGAAGTTCATACTTTCTGTTGGCTAGAGCAACACCAGGTAGAAGCCCAACCGTATTCTTATGCTCATCATGTTTGGACAGGGGGATACCATGAGCTTGAACTATATTGTTTTCCATTCTTTCATTGCACACATTCAACTCGCGCATTGCTTTTCTGTCACCTGTAAAATAATGTCTGCTACCAGAGTCATAGACAAGCAAGTGATTGGATGTCAAATGGTCAACAGGATCTTCATGAGAACTAGATATCAGGTCTGAATTTGTTCTCGGCGCAGACGTCAACAGGCCAGATGACACATTGGGGCTGCCAAAATGGCACTGAATACCAGCATTTGACAATGCTCCTTTTTCCACCCACCTTGAGCTGCTACTGTCAATAGTAGATGAACTGCTGGAAGATAGTTGATGCAAAGCAGATCTTGGGATGTGCAGAGAAGCCTGTTGGTTCATCAACATCTCCGGATTCACGTAGATAACTTCAGCTTTTGTCACTAATTCATTTGCCAAAAGAGTGTTCGATTTCATTCTCCTAGCAAACTTCGCTTCCTTGAGATCATCATAGAGCTGAACGTGACTTTGGCTTGAGCTAGAGGCATGAAATGTTGCACCATTAAACTGCAAATTATCCTGGATTTGTCTTGCTAAAGAATGAGATGTGTCACCAACAAACTCAGTAGTCTGAGCAGAGTTTTCCACATGGTTATAACTGTCAGCAATGAATGGAATAGAGTTGGTCATATTCGATATGCCAGATAAATCCCCAGAGGTAGAATTCCCAAGAAATACAGGTACCCCTATTTTTGGAGAAAGTTCTTTTGCTACATAATTATCAGATAGCAAGAGACCAGGATCGTGTCCAAGCTGAAAAACTAAAGTCTTCACATCATTTACAAATCTCATATTCTCCGCCATCTGAATAGCAACAAAATCTACATTTACTTATTGAGAACCAGCAAAAGCACCAAGATAGATAAAAAAAAAAGAATCACTCCAGGGATGGATCCTGGAACACCAAAAAAAAATTTCCAAGTATCAGACTGTAATCTATGAAGCCCAATAATATTGTACGTTTATACCCTCAACTCTGAACATTTTTATTACTGAGATGTATTGGGCATATCAGATTGCAATTGTACTCCGACTATATATATAAGTATTTTTAGGGGCCAGTTTTCAGTGTGAAAGGCATGAGACCCAGTATTCTTCTCCATTACAGTGAAACCTATAGAGGCAATTGAGGGTGGACCAAGGATTTTCACTAAAAATCTGTGTATTAGCTCTGCTTGTAATCTGATTACATTCTATGCCCCTGTTTGGGGCTCATTTTTTCTGAAATTGTAGAAAAAAAGTGAACGTTGAAAGAATATTTGTTGACATGCCAGTACACTCTTCAAAGTTGAAACAGTAACACATCAGTGAGATTGGACGATTTTACCCCCCTTTCCTTCAATTGGAATGCAAACAACTGCACGGTTGAAAGGGCAAAACGGGAATAGAGCACAAAAGTAGACATTGAAATGATGACAAATGTACTGTAGCAATGTGCTTGATTTGACCCAAATAATGCATTTTTCTTTTGAAAATGGCAACCAAACGGAGGCTATAAGTTATTGCTCTCACAGGAAGGAAATATGACTTGATTCCTAACACGGACTTCCTATGCACAGTAACAGCAAATTGTGCTTGTGTTGTGTAGGAGGTCAACTGAATTGACATCATTACACAGATACCTCATTTCTTTTCCTCATCACAGATTGAAGACATTGATCTACAACCACTGAAATCAGAATTGTGGCGTAACAATGGCGCACTAGTGCACTACGTTGAACTTAAACATCATTAATCAAGTGAAAAAATTAAAAATATCTTTCCTGAATTCACTACAAAAATTTAATAGCTAAATTTGAGAAATAAATTAAAACACAGAAAGTGACTTCCAACAAAAGATACCTTGACCATCATGATTTTCATCATGAACATAACGTATTTATATAAGATTATTTTAGACTCCAAAATAATGGAAAGGAAAAACTTACGGCAAAGAATGAACCTAGCTGAACAACACCACGAGGAAGAACAGGTATAACAGCAACTGTCTGATATAAAACAAAAAGATTGTTGAACAACAAAATACAGGACATCAAACACAACAGAGAAAGATGAAACTTTATACCTGCATGCCAGCTGAAAATTGTTGGCAAAGCTCTTGTAGAACCTAGAAGAAAAACAAATAATGAAAGTTTTCTCAACATATTCATACATGTCCCTTCAAATGCAGGTCAGATTCAGTTTTTCAATAAAAAGCCTAACACACGCACAACTTTCATAAATCGGTGGTGGTGAGACTTAGAATACATTTGCTAGCTCCAATATCATATTGAACCATATTATCTAAAAGCTCAAATTGCTACAATGTGAACAAATTAGTTTATTTAGAGCGTGTTTGGTGGGGATTAAAATTAGATTTTTAGTGGATTGTGATAGAAGTTTTTGAAATGTATGGTTGAAAAGATGTGAAACCCATAGAAGATGTGGTTAATATTGATTGTTTGACTTTAACTAAGATTAAAATCACATTTTAATCCGGCCCAAACAGACCCTTAAAGTATGTCCTCAACATAAGCACATATGAAGATGTACACAGCTTAGCATCGATAAAAACTGCACCTTCACTACTAAGAATCCTATCCTTAAAGCACTAACAAAAGGATCTTGTACTATACCTCTGGTGGATGGGCTTCTCTAGTACAATCCTCAGAGAGAATCCACTGATGGTTTCCCGTAAATGCAGCCCTTCCAACTAATCTGACAGACAAATTCGAAAATGTTAATACAGGTGCGTTCAATTCAAACCATTCTCAGTCTCAAATAGAAGGAGTGAAACACTAATGACATGTTTGGAAGTGAGAATTGGACAGGACTAGACATTACTGGAAAAGCAAAAGAAAGAGAAATCTTGTCCATTCACTGTCTAGTCATGTCTAACGCTGCCTGCTGAACATGGTCTAAATGATTCGAGCTTGAATTGTCATACCCTTCTCCTAAAACATTAACATGATTGTCCATCATCATCTTATTTATAAGAAAATGCAATTTATCCCCTGCTTGAACCCCAGCTGTAAACACACAATCATTATAGCCATCAAAACTGATTCCCGGATCCTCAATCCTGGAATTGCCAAGAAGACGGGATTGTGATACAGGATCATAAAAACATTCTTCCCAGATTAAAAGCCTGCCAAATTAAAATTCAGTTATAGTCAACAAAAATGCTAGATCTTACAGAATGTTATAATCCAAAAGTTCCACATGTGTATGTTCTACTGGCTAATGGTGAAATAGTTCAAGGAAAAAAAAAATATCTAAGAGACAGAAAATGGTTGAAGACAAAAAGGTAGCAACACACAGATTAAAACAAGAAAGGCACTATCCGCATCAGAAGTGAATGAATTAATATAGAGGAAAATCATAACAGTGGAAAGAGTTTTGTTAGCCTAAAACAAATCAATTCTCTCCTTTTCCGTCCTTCAAGATTCTTCAGGACAAAGCAAATGGACCACCCACAAAACTCCAAAACTTGAAAATGAAAGTCACTAGATCACAATGCAAGAACAAGACAGTGATGTCTAATAAACCTTTAGCACGACAAATCACATCTTAATTACTACGAAACTTGGAAATTTTAACTGTAATTAACCAGATAAGTTAGAGATAATACAGTATTAACCTCTAATTTGATCGACTAGAAAATTTAGCATGGATAGGAACTAAGCTTGAATTTCTTTGATTGCACTTTAATTCATTGACTAGCCGGAACTGGTCAAGAAATTACAATCAGAATTTCATTCTTCTATTCCTTAATTTTCTCTCCATTAACAGTGGTCAGCACAAAGTTCCAAGAAAAAAAAAGAAAAGATTACGTGCGAATTGACAAAAAGCAATCCCAAAAGAGCATACACAACAAGATTATGTATTTCCCTTTTTCCGGTTTCCAATTTCCTCATCAACACACACACCCCCACACAGACGCAACGCAAAAATTATTCCAAACAAAAGACCGTGATTATTTTCTTCGAATTTTCAGGAGAGAAGTAAAATTGAGTTTTTTATTTTTATTTTTATTGCACTCACTTGGGGTTTTGGCAATCTATCTTCCAGAAAACAGCGTACGACCACTGGTTGGCTCCACAGAGATTCTTCAAAGCCTCTTTCAACGAATATCCCATTGCAAAAATTACTAAATGGAGCAGTATATACGAATATATTGTATGTGTGGATAAATAAAGACGATTTTTGAAAGATACAATTCAGAACAGAGGAAAAAATAATTACTCCTCCAAGAGGGAAACCATTATCCTTCCTTTCCTTTTTCTTTTCCCTCGAATAGCCTAACTTCCCCTGCAAGACCCACGCCCTGCCTGTTTAGTTCTCAACCCACCACTCCTTTTCCTCTCTGGATCCAAGTTCCCTACTATGGTGCTCTTGCAACCCATTACTCGGTGAAGAAAAGAGAAGAAAAAGTGAAAGGAAAAATATTTCTCCTCCTCCGCGAAAATGGGAACCCTTTCACAGTTCTACACTATGCCACAAGCTTTAAGCTCGTAGTTAATCACAACAATTTGTTTCTCCATTTCAATCCCAACAATCTGAATAATTTGGAGTGGGAAACGATTTTTATGTCACTCTGAATGAGCGCTTCCGCATCTTTAGGGGCTCTTTGGTGTGGTCTTTTCTCGGGTGTGAAGTAAATTGTGAAGGTAGCTTTTGGTGCTTTTTTAGCCTTTGACAACCGTTATTTTTAAATTTTTTTTTTCCACACAATCATTTTCAATCAGATAAAATATTCTATGCATAAATTTAAAAAAAAAATTACTTTTTAACTACACATTCTTCTAAAAATTAATATTCAAAATTTTATTATCCTTAAATAATTATTGTCAAACAGAGACTTAATGTTATATAGGGGGAGGTGGTCGACTGGTTATTTTAATCATAGTTATTCGACTTCACACGAACGTCGATTCGGACAAAATATTGGGTCTCGAGATACTGGTCAAAAAGGCAGGTCAGTGATCGAATTGGTGGTCATTGCATAAAAATGTATTAAAAAAATATAAAGTATAAGAATAAGTTTTTTTAGGCAAAATTAAAAATTTTAAGTTATTTTTCACTAATTATTTAGGTCTATAAAATAAAGTAAAATATAGAACTAAGTTTTTTTTAAAAAAATATTTTTAGAAAACATATAAATGATTCATTAGATAAATATAAGTTATTGCACATAAACAATAATAAAGTACTTTGTGTCCTAGTGGTGAGGAACCCACTATTTTCCTCAGGGGTCTAAGCCCCTAATCATTTTATCAAACATTATTTGTTACAGTAAACAATTTTCACCACATATTCACTCAATAAAATATTTTACACGCAAACCAATAAAATTACTTTACTTTTCAACCACACATTCTCCAAAAAATACTATTCAAAATTCTATTTCTTCTCCCAAAATAAAAGACAAACAAGCACTAAATTTAATTCTCTTATACCCAAGAATTTGCAAAATGATTTCAATATTGGTCAACCGGATCAATTAAATCGCTGGTTAACTCGGTCAAAGCTCAATTTCAATCGAGTCAAATACATTTCTATCAAATTAATCTGCACTGCCTTGGTCGCTGATTTTTCGATCTGTTCGGGCCTAGTTTTATAACTATGCTTTTAACAGTGAAAACATGGTTCGCGTTAATTTTTTCTCCTTAACGTCTGTCCCTTTCCTTATCTTGGTTTACTTTTCTGCTTCATCTCTAATAACAAAAGTCGAGGGGATGGAACGAAAATGGTACGGCGAAAGGTAGAAAATATGACGTGTGCACGGTAAATATCAAATTTTCATTTTATGATGAGGTTAAATAAATTTTTTGATTTATAAGACCTTGTCTAAGAAAGCTAACATGTTCCTTCCCTCCCCTCCTCCATCTATCACAAGGGGTTAGCTGGCTCCATGGTACTATCAGGATCCATGTAATCTTGGAAAGTAGATAAATTCATTTAAATTTTGAATTTTTATAAAGCGACAAATTATTTTTAACAGAAATAAAATAGAGATTTGTCTTCATGTAATTGGTTGCTGCCAAAACTATTTTGGCAACAGTCACTCACAATTTTGGCAGCAGTCAATTACAGAGAGACAATTGTCTTCCCTATATTAATTGTCTAAAAATATGTATGTGCAAGCGGGGCATACATAAATAAAATAAAATAGAAATTTGTCTTCATGTGATTGGTTGCTGCCAAAACTATTTTAACAGAAATAAAATAGAGATTTGTCTTCATGTGATTGGTTGCTGTCAAAACTATTTTGGCAACAGTCACTCACAGTTTTGGCAGCAGTCAATTACAATGAGACAATTATCTTCCCTACATTAATTGTCTAAAAATATGTATTTGCAGGCGGGGCATGGGGCGACGCCCCGTTGTGGGTTGCGAGGAGGGGCCTTCCCTCCCCGCCCGGCCCGACCCGACCCGAACCCCCATGAAAAAGAAAAAAAGTACAAAAATAAAAAATAATTACAAAAAAAATTAAAAATAAAAAAAAATTAAATGGGGCGGTAAACGGGGCAAATCTTCCCCCGCCCCGCCCCGCCTCGCCTAATGTGGGGCGGGGTGGGAGATTGTCTCCTCGGGGCGGGGCGGGGCCACTGCCATCCCTACTTAAGAAATAACTAAAAACATACAATTTACCAAGCGAGATTTTAAAATATGCACTGAATAGACCGTTTAAAGATGAC
>CAIGRB010052698.1:12878-39059 GCA_903798255.1 Fraxinus quadrangulata | reverse complement strand
GAGAGAAAAATGATTTTAGGGTTTGATCGTAGATAGTGTAGGGGTGTGTATATAAATTAATTTATGTTGTTATTAATATTAATTTATAATAATTAAATGAATATCTGATTTTTGAAAAATGAAACTTCCTACTTGATTTTTGAATATTGATTTTGAAAAGTAGGATTTTGTGTAATTTTTCTAATTTATTATGATACATAGGTCGAAACAGAGGTGTAAATGGATCCACTCTAAGGGTCGATCTAGTGTAACCACTTATAGGTCTCACAAGTATGAATTTTCTGTCGAAACATGCTAGGCCTTCCACAAAAACTTAAGGTGGAATATGTTATAAGGTGGAATCCTATATTGAATAAATATGAAACAAATTTAAAAAAAAAATATTAAACCTTTTTAGTTGAAAGTTCAAGTCTTAATAGAGTACAAGAGGTCATTAAATTTAAACGATCAATTTAATTTGCCTAAGATTTCAAGATTGATGTGTCATTATAAGAGTTTTGGTAACTCTTAAAAAAACATCATTTGCTTGAAAATTACAAGTATATTATTATAAGTAGTTGGACGGTCAAAATAACCTTTAATTGAAGCAAGAAATCACATCTTATATTTTACCTTATGTAACGTTTTGCAAACTAGTTTTTAATTATTGAATTTACACCTAATATTTTTCTTTAAAGGCTGAATTTTTCGGTGAATGTGTTGCAAATTATATGTTTATTAATGAATGATCATTATACCCCAGTTATTATGACTATTATATCATTTGCAATTATAATTATTCCCTATAAATATGAAACTTTAATTTTCACTGAAACTCACAAAAGTCTATTTATTTCTCCATTCTCTCTTTTTTTTCTCTCTATTTTATAATACGTTATCAACGCGATTCTCTCAAAATAAAAATGAATCAGTTAGAACGTAATAATTTTTTAAAAAGAATAATCATCAATCGTGTGTACCGAAATTTATTTGGTGATATGTGAATTCTTTTGTATACATTTGCATCATAACGAAGCTGGCTGATTATTTGACATATGCATAAATTTATTTATTTATTATTTTTTCTGATTTGTATGCTTACCAACACTCTTTTTGCATGTCTGCATTCATGATTAATAATAATTTAGTCAATTTATGCATGAGAGCAATAATTTGCATTTTTGTATAGAATTTAAAAAGAGGGGAAAAAAAAAGATTGTGCTCTTTAATTTGGCTAATTATTGTCTGCAATTTGTGCGTATTTATATTTGCTCTTTAATCAATTTTTAAATTTACGGTGCATTCGAATTCTAACTAATTTTTTTTAATTGAATTCCATTTTTTTTTTTTTTTAATTCTCAGCTTTTCTATCACGTGTATCACTTACGTAGAATTTAGACAATTCATGCATAGAGTTTGTGTGCATGATTTTTTTTTAATTATTTACTAATACACGGGAAAATAAAAATTTCACGTAAATATATATGTTCACGATGATTATTAAATACTATTTGTGTCTTTAACCTGATTAAATGCTTTTAAATATTTTTTAATAAATTTTAAATTAATAATCTACGTGTTATTGTTCAGGAAATATTACATTTTATAGGAAAATATACTTTTGAAGAATTAATGTTTCTAAATAATAGTTTGTTGTTGCTCTTGAAATAACACAACATTATAATTAATATTTAGAAAAATATTACGCACTTCTGAATATCATGAATTATAATTTCAATATTTCAAAAAAATATTGACATGTTACTCTCGAATGAGGAATAGTAAAATATATTGTGCTCTTGAAGCAGTACACTATTTCCTAATAGTATAATTAAGTACGATCTAACATAAATTATATTTCTACACCTAAAGAGAATATTCTTGTATATTTATTATTTTAAATAATAATGTGTTTTTTCTCCTTAAGAACATGACATTACGATTTCAAGTTGAAATTCTATTTTAGAAGTTCATTGGGAGTTAGAAATTGGTATTTGATTCGAAGAAGAGTTCGGAATGAAGAAAACAACTTGAAACGAAAAGAAAAACCAGAACGCCCAGCCCCGCAGCGCTAGGAATGGGGCGCTAGTTTGAGATTGTGCCTCGGGCGCCACAGCATCGGCCTTGGCGCTTGGAGGTGGAGTCTCTATTCAGGAATTTTCGCGTTATTCTCTCCTTTTTCATTTTGGACTCAATTTTTTGACATCATATTTCATGAACAAATCTGTTATGAGGGTTTAGATGTCCCCTACATGTTCCCTATAAATATTAGACTCTTTTATACAATTTTATAATGTGAGAAAAGTGATTACTAACTTTTGGGATCATTGCAATATTTCTCTATCTTCATTTTTGTGGTGAAATAAAATTTCCTAATTCCTCTTCCATATTTTCTCATCTTCTTTTATTCTTTTGCTTACGATCATATATTTCATGTCGTGTTATATAATTTCAACATCTCAATCTAATGGTTGGTTTAATATCAAGTGATATCGAGTAATACGTGATCCTTGAATTCTCAACAATTAGCATCAGATATTCTGGGCATAATTAACATAACAAGTGGTATTAAAACCTAGGTTCAGTAGTTTTGTATGAGCGCAGGGTTTGATTTGTTCGAGGTTTTTGTTAGTGATGGATTCTTCTATGACATTCTGCTTTTGGATCGGAGCGTTAGATTTTCGCTATAGCAGGTTAAGATACATGCAGTACTTGCATAGCAGGATTTTGATGATGCGTTGCTAGGAATTGATTAGATGCTCGCAACTTTGACCGCGAAAGATAAATTACGGAAGGATAAAAAGGCAGTTTCTCACATTCATCTTCATCTATCGAATACCATTCTTCAAAATGTTTTGAAGGAGGGTTCAACAGCTGTTTTATATTTGAAGTTAGAGCAATTGAGCATGACTAAAAGTCTGACAAGCAAGTTGCATATCAAGCAGCGTTTATACTCTCATCGAATGGTAGAATGTGGATCTTTGGAAAATCACTTGACTATATTTAAAGAAAGGTTGGCTATAAGTCAATATGGGAAGTAATTAGAGATTTTAGGTAAAGCAAACCTTGTAGGGAACATCGTAAATGAAAGAGATCTCTTGGCTATTTCTGATATCGAGACTAAATCAGAGGAGGATTAGATTTGGGATTCAGCGCGTTTGTTTCATATATGTTCTAATAAGGACTTGTTTACTACATATGAAACCGTTTCTAAATGTGTCGTGATTATGGGAAACAACACACCTCTCGGGTTGTTGAAATTGATACGGTTAGATTGAAACTATTAGATGGGACAATTAGAACATTTGGTTAGGTTTGACATGTTCCAGATTTGAAGAAGAATCTCATCTCGTTGTTTATCCTTGATTTAAAGGGTTACGAATTCTTTGGTGGAGGTGGATTTTTGGAGGTTTGTAAGGATGCCCACGTTGTATTGGTGGGACAGAAAATATATCAGTTATATATCATGCAGGGTCGTGCAGAATTTAGAAGAATCAATCATAACAGGTTCAGTACCATGGTGGACATTCAGTTTGGTATAATATCTTTAGGAGCTCGTAAATGGTCGGATTTGAAAAATATAGCTCATTAGAGTTCAGGAGATATGGATAATGTCAATTTTCCACTATCACATGCGATGGCATTATATTCTATTGTTAGGGATGGATCCAATAGAAATAATATATGTGGATGCTGATTTTGTTGAGCATACTTTCAGCGTAGTGGAAGGTGTACAATCTAGTAAGGGGCATTCTTTAAAAGTATTTGAGTTTGATTCTGCTTTGGGGTATGTTACACACCAATTTGGTGAATTTTAAAATCATTATGATTTTTTGAAAATCTGAGGTAATTTTTCAGAGTAGTGCTTGGATTCATTGGAAGATGTGTAGTATTTTGTATTTGGTTGGAGAAGTCAGTTTTGGTTATTTTTGAAGAGTCAGTTCATTCCTTATGGATGAATTTTCTTCTTCACGTGGAGAATTTTTTTGGAGTTTTGTTCGTTGCAGTGGAAATCGTGTCAAGGCAGGAATTGTTATAATTTGGGTGTGATCCGAATTTCTTATTGAAGTAATTGAAGAATTCTAATTGAAGTGCATGCCAAAAAGAATTCAATATGAAATGCTATTGGAGTTCTATGTCAAGTTGAAGTTCTATTTTGGAAGCTCATTGTAAGTTGAAAATTGGTATTATATTTGAAGAAAAGTTCGGGATAAAGAAAACAATTTGGAACGAAAAGAAAAAAAAATTGGTAGAACACCCAGCGCCGCGGTGCCTACACCCCTATATGAGATTCTGTCTCGGGCACCCGCGCCTGTGTCTGTTCTGGGATTCTCGTGTTATTTTCTCCTTTTTCGTTTTGGACTCGGTTTTTTAACGTCCCTACTTCATCAACAATTATACTAGAGGGATTTTAATGCCCCTACATGTTTCCTATAAATTAGGCTCTTTTATACAATTTTATAATGTGAAAAGTGATTACTAGCTTTTAGGATTATTGTAATATTTCTCCATCTTCATTATTTGTGGTACAATAAAATCTCATAATTTATCTACCATATTTTCTTTTCTTCTTTTATTCTTTTGTTTACGATCATATAGTTCATATTGTGTCATATAACTTTAATATCTCAATTCGATAGTTTATTTCATATCAAGTATTACACGATCCTCGAATTCCCAATAATTAGTATCAGAGATTTTGGGTATAATTAACACAACAACAATAATAATATGGATAGAAAAGATACGATGACACCTTCAAGAGCATGGAGTTAAAAATTATATTTAGTGAAATAAATAATTACAAATAAATCTAACTTACTTTTAATGAATAATTAAAAATAAGAGCAAACTCATTTGTACAGAAATTGATTTGCCAGAAAATCAACAGAATACTCACATGCGGTGGGTCCCATGTGAGTAAAATATTGTAAATTGTGAAGGTTATGTGCTTAAGATGGAATTCAGATGTAATAAATCGTTTTTCTATTTTTAGTATTTTAATTATAAATCAATAAATAAACAAAAAAAATAACTGATCTCTTTCGGAAAACAGTTTCAAGCTCCACCTCTCGACGGCCAAAGGTTTTGCCCTTGAGGGGTTATTTTTTAAACTCAAGTCAAATGAGTACTTACATGGTATACTTGAGTCTTGAGAATAGGTTAAGGAAAAATACTTATTTTCTTTTTTCTTTCCATTAATAGTGGAAGTAAAGTGCCTTTGAAATTCAGGTAAGAAGTAGTATACTTTCCACGCACTTGTAAGAGAAAATCTATTCATGCCTACAAATTATTTTTGCTTTGTTTGTGTGCTTTTTCAGCTGGCACGAGTATGCTTTTTTGCTTCATCAGTTCACATTTCTTTGTTTACCATTTCATATAGCCGCAGATTCTATAGAGCCTTGCTTCTCGTTGCGAAAACAAGGGTTAAAGGGTTTCCTTTTAATTCGTTTATGGCCCTCGAAAAAGAGTTTTAGCCGATATTTGGTTTGGCTAAAAGTATCGATAAAATTTTTAAGTGAAAGTTAATAATAAATATACAAGTTAAATCTTCGTCCCCTATATATATCTACGTGCTAGGAGAATACATGAGAATGCTCGGCTGAAGCAACATGGGGTGATAGGATGGCTACACACACTTCGATACTCGAGTCAAAATTTAAATTGAACATGGAAAGACAAAAGGATAGAGCTTTGGCTTGGATGAAAGATTAAAAATGGGAATGTTTAGTGTGTATATATAAAGTAGGGAGTCATATAGGTGAAATGCCAAATCACATATATTATCATTGATGTCATGATCGATCTATACGTAATCTTCGATATGTGCTCAACTTAGATTGTACTGTTGAGATGTTGATTTGCTTCTACAGCTAATATACATGTATATTTGACATATTCATTTGACATGTGTGCTTTCATTAATGTATGAATTCTTTATTATTAATCATCAATTAATAACATTAACATTTATATAATTAATATTCATCTTCATTTATGCATTTCAGTGTTATTAATTCTAATTATATGTTAATTAGAATATAACATTTAAGAATGCATTTCACTATTCACGTACACGTATACTAATTAACATATAGTTTTACTTAATTAAAAATTAAATAAATGATTTAATATTCATTGTCACGTATATATTCTTTGATATTAATTAAAATTCATGCATATTCAAATATTACTTTTACATGCACAACACTTATATAACATTTCATAACACGTGTAATACATATTCAATGTTGACTAGTATTGATAAAATTTACAATCACCGACTGAAATTTCATCGGTAATCTGAGATGATGAAAACATGAATGATCGCGCTGTTGATAATCGAGGATGAATTTCTATCAGTGTTATCGATGATTACTGACGACTTATGTCTCTCTCGATAGTTTTCATTGATCATATAAACTTTCAAATCAATAAATTTTGGTCGATTAACTATTTTATACATGGAAATATTAGGATCCACGTGTTTCAGAAATGATCAAATTAGAAAATGGTAAAAAGCACGGGGTCCAAAGGTTGGTTGTCAACATGAAATTAGTCTACGAGATTTCGCCGACACAAGTTGCCGGATTCCCAATAACTATGATTTCTTAACAAATGAGATTCTGCCATTTTTTCAAAGTCAATTCGTTGTGATTTTACTATTCATAAGAGCGGACCACCGAAATCCAGATTTGAACAAAACCAAGTTGCTTAGGAAAAATTGAAATAAAAATAAATTAATTTAGGGGAATTTACAAAAATTGTCAATTTCATGCTTATCAATTGAAATATGTCTAATTTTGATAACTCTTACAAAAATAACCCTCAACGAAAAATGAAGATTTCTTTTTAAATTTGTCACGAATTACGAGAAGAATTTTGAAAAAAAATGAAGAAGATAAAGTAGAAAAGTCATTAACACTAAAAAAATAATTATATGCTTTCAATTCATAAGAAAATCATATAATTTCATTTAGAAAAATTTATTCTCATCCGAATTTACAGTTGATTAAGTTTTTCACATTTCTCGTTAGAAGATAAATTTTCTTTTAAATCTTGTTTTTGTTGATAAGTTGTGTTTAATAGTTGTTATTATTGACATTTGATGACGTTCTCGACATTTGAAATTGAATTTTATTCATCTTGACACTTCATTTCTTTAAAACGAGATTTCGTTCTGAACTTGAGAATTATTTATATTTCATAATGTTTTTGATATTTTAAGTGTAAGTGTACTTCTCTACATTTCATAAATGTTTTATTTTTCCAACTTACAGGGAGAAGTAAGCATTTAATGCATGACTGATATGATATTTTTTAAAATAAGTAGTATAAATTATGTGTCAAGTTATTATTGGTCAATATAATTTTTAATTATATTTTGTACCCATAGGGTGTTGCGAATGTGAACATTTTTTTGCATTTCCTCGTTAATTTATTCAGATTTTCGTCTTATTCTACGGCCATTTAATTCAAACTAGCCGCCTTCTCTGACCACTTCGAGTCTTGAAAAATCACCTCTCTCACACATGGTAGACATTTTTTTATAGGAAAAAATTGCACCATGGAACCTTAATATGTTTTGATATTTAACGAGTCAATCTACTATCATTTGAAGAACAGCTAGTTTCTAATATATTATTATAATCAGATAATTTTCCATTTAAATCTACGTTAAATCATCACATGCCTCTCGTATATCCTACTTTATGAAGCTAAGTTTAAATTTACATCTTGATATGGTGTATGAAAACATGAATTAAGGCATATTTTCATAAGGGTCACTCGAGTGAGAGTGGCGTAGATTGAAGAACGTGGCCAGTGTTATTTAATTTTTATGAATTCGATGATTAACAACCGAAAATCATTGTATCTACATGGATATTGAGTACTTATTTGAGATCATGATATCATGATTCTAGAAAAATACAAAATCATTTGATCATCAAAATTGTCAGTGATTCAAAACTGTATACTAAAATTGGATCTAGAAGATCTTCTAGTTTTTATTTGTTAAACAACCAACGAAGAGAAACAATAATCCATAAAGTATTTTAAAAACAATAATAAACTATAGAGGACTAATTTGACATTATTGAATATGTACTGACTAACTTGCAAATGAGGAAATAGATTAGAGATTAGTGGTGCAATTTCTTCTTATGTAAAGTGTATAAGTTTGTTTTGGCTTAGCATTTTGAGTTTTCAAATTAAGCATGGATGAAATTGAGATACCTCAGTATTTTCTCTGTCCCATATCCCTTCAGATCATGAAAGATCCAGTCACCACCATCACCGGCATCACATATGATCGAGAAAGCATCGAGCAGTGGTTGTCAGCGGCGGCTTAGCCAAGCACAACCTGCCCAATAACCAAGCAGCCTTTGCATAGAGACTCAGACTTGACACCAAATCACATGCTCAGCCGGCTGATCCAAGCATGGTGCATTGCCAATGGTAATCATGGAATTGATCGTATACCGACCCCAAAATCTCCCATCAACAAATCCAAAGTTGTAAAACTCATTCGGGATCTAGAAAATCCTGTTTTGTATATAAACTCTTTGAAGAAAATAGATGAACTTACCAGTGAGAGTGAAAAGAACAGAAAGTGCATGGCGGAGACGGGAGCAGCCAAGGCGATGATTACATTCATTTTACGTCGCTTCCGGGAAGGTAATGTCATAATCACCTTGACTAAAAGCTTAACCACTAGAAACGGGACAAACTTATTATTGCTGTCAACAAAAGAAAAATAGAGATTATTTTTGTGATTTTACTAGTATTGTGATAAAATTTTAGATTTTCCTCTTTCATCCAAAATTTTGGTATTCTATGTGAACTAACGAGTCCAAATTCTGGGTATTCTGTCTGGATCAAAGATTTTTTAAAATATTCATGAGTGGATAAACATGAAGTAGAAAATTGTAGTGAATTTTGCATTTTTCTACGTTACTCATTTATTTAAACTATCTTCGACAAGTACGCCTCTCACCGGTATACGGGATTTATTTTGGTGGTTCAACAGGTAACACTACAGGTCTGGAAGAAGCATTGAGGATTCTCCATCTAACCTGGAATCCAACTCCTGAAAACAAGCAGCTGTTCAAAGAGAATTTTGAATTCTTTCAATCCATAATATGGATTCTGAAGACAGAATCAGAAAACAGCCAAACACTCAAAACTCAAGCAGTTATAGTCCTGAAAATGATAACAGAAATTGCAAGTTCAAGCCTGTTGGAGAGATTAAAACTCGATTTCTTCAAAGAACTCTTAAATATTCTACGAAAAACGACATCCCAACAGGCCATAAAATCTGTCCTGCAGACCCTAATAGAAGTCTGTCCACTGGGAAGAAACAGAATGAAAATAGTTGAAGCTGGTGCAATTTTCCACCTTATTGAGATGGAATTATCCGGCCACCGCCAGGAGAAAAAGTCGACGACCGAGCTTATATTCTACCTGTTGGCGCAATTATGTTCATGTGCCGATGGAAGAGCACAACTGATTAAACATGCTGGTGGCATAGCCATGGTTTCTAAAAGATTGCTGAGACTTTCTACTGCAACAGATGATAAATCACTGCACATTCTTGCTTTGATATCTCGATTTTCGGCTACTCGGGAAGTTTTAATGGAGATGTTGAGTGTTGGAGCAGTCTCAAAAATTTGCATGGTGATTCAAGCAGATTGTGCAGATTATCTGCAGAAGAAAGCAAGAGATATACTGAGGTTGCATTCTAATGTTTGGAGTAATTCTCCATGCATACAAGTCTATCTCTTGACTAGGTAGTGGGTACCCTAGATAATATTTCATACAATTTTCTGTTTTCTTTTTAGTAATTTCTATCTGGTTGAGGATCAAATTACTATCCTTTATTGATTTCCTATTTGGGATATAGAAATATATTTGATAATCGAAGTAATTGGATGTCCAACCCGAGCTGATCAACTTATCAAGAAGTTTAAACTACTATAGAGAGGCATATACATAAAAGATTTCGGAATATATTTCTTTGCTTAATAGCTCGCCACACTGCTATACACACGGGTACCGAACTTGGATTGTAGCTTCTTTTGAAGCAACAAATAATTGATCCAATCGCCAAATTATATATTTAACATATTCTTCACGTGCAATTTTCTTTTCTTAAATCTCGATACGTATAATTTATATAGCATGCGATGATGAGACTTGATTTATTTATCTTTGTAATCTTTAATGCGACTAGATCCATATTTTTCACTGCCCCAATTCTATTCCCTCTTTTCTTAATATTCATTTGAATCGAAATTAAGTTCTTCTTTCGTTTAACTAAAAAAGTCGATAAAAAAATTAAATCAAAGTCAACAATTAATTTTAATCACGTATTTTATGAAATCCATAATTTTATCAACTTTTCAACCACACATTTCATTAATTTTTATACAAAATTACTAAAAAAATAATTTTTAGTAAAGGGGGCTACACATTTCACATACGATGGATCATGCACGCGTATATTCATTTGATATATTTCATAGAAATATAAATCTTAAATGTAAATTGAATCCATCGAAGTGTGAGACTCAAACGTATATTGACATTACATTATTGATTCGATATTTAAGAGTTCGGTAAGATAGATTATTATTCGAAGAATATAATAAATGGTACATAAGTTGTTTGTAGTGTTAGCCTCCATTAAGTATACAACAATGGTCGAATATAATTGCGTTCAATCTAAAACTGGTAGAATAATTTCCGAATTTAAAAAATATGCAAAATGCTATATTCTTATTTTTCTAGTCTTACAATATTTATTTTCTAGTAATTTTAGAAAAAGAAAAAAGAACCCTGTAACATAAGTGATTATATTTCTTTGATTCGACTTTCAAGGACCACGATATTTAACACCATAATAACAATAATATCAGTATTCTTTATAATAGATATCGAATCAGTTACATGAATTATTTTTCCTTATTTCTTTGATTTATCACAATATTTCTACACGTATTCATGCCTACGAATGTAAGGATTTTAATCGAACATGTGTGCTTATATGTGAAATATTGTGTATTAAATTAAAAGGCTCTCAATTTTGGTTAAACCCATTTAAAGTGATCTAATAAGGTTTCAGTATTTTGGATTTTGAAGCATCCAATTAAAGTATGGATTTATATGTGTAGAGACCAGGCATGTTCCTAATTTCATGATGGGTCGAATTAGGTCAATTGAAGGTTAGTATAAATATACGGTTATGGTCCCCAAATCACAAGTTCTATTCATTCTATTCTGATTCTCATCTCCAGAGAGAAACAAATGATCAACGTGTTGATCTGGAAGACTAAAATCGCAGGACTTGTTCAATGCGATTACCATGTCTGATTTAGGTACGCTTCCGCTTCAATTCTCAAGTTCTTGATGATCCAACATGAACGATCCTTATGACGATAAATTATTTTCATCCAACAACGAATGCTAATTTGTTTGATTTCTAATGTGTGTCTATTTCTAATGTGTTCCTCGTATATCTACCACTTGTGAACGAAAAATCAATATGTTTGACCATCTGATTTATTTAATTTTAACTAACAAATGTCGCTTTTATTGAGTATCATATTTCAATTTTGGGTTGCTAGTCAATTCTTCTCAACTACTCATGGATTACAACATACACTGGTTGACTAAATTAGTGAATTGTTCTTCACATGTTGAATGTGGCTGTCTTCTTTGACCCACTTGATAGCCAAGTTTTACAGTAATGAGAACTTGACTCTTAATGCAAATTCAATCCAATAAATGCACAGAAAAATAAGGAAAAACATGAAGAGACAAAACATTGTGCTCCACTGGAAGTTGATGAGTGAAGAAATTGGACCACAAGTCATGTAATGTGTAGGTGGAAAATCCACTGTGTTTATACTCTTTTAAGTTTATTGCATTTGGTAAGTAATCATTAGAAAAAATTTATATGCTTAATGGGCACGATATTATTGTTGGTAGAGATGGCAAACGAGCCGAGCGGCTCGTGAAATGACGAGCCTGGTTCGGCTCATTGCCATGACTAATTGTTGGAGATTCTCAAGAAAAACAATAAATTGATGAATCGAACGAAATTAAAAATGACAATATCTTCAGTGATCACCAATTCATCTCCATCGGCAATTATGAATGACAATGTCGTTGGTGATGTCAATAATCAGTGACGATACTTTGGTAGTTAATGGAAGACATCGGTATCACCGATGAAAATTTATTCTTTATATATGTTTTTCACCATATTCATCGACTCTAGTTCACCAGAAATTATTTGCTACTTTATTTTATGTGGAATTATATGCAACAATCATCATCGATGTTAGAAATTGACTCTTTAATCTCTTTTGTAAAGCTCCCGCAGCAATCGATGTTAGAAATTGACTCTTTAATCTCTTTTGTAAAGCTCCCGCAGCCGCGAGGGTTCAATTAAAATATATATGCAATCCACAAGTTTATTATACAAAGAGTTTAACCTTGTAAACTAATCAAGTGAAAAAGGACTTATTGAAAGTTGAAACTCTTCAAGGACTAGTGTTCTATCTCTTTCTTTCACATTTGTTGAATAATTATTTTTGTACAGCAATAATTAATGTAGATGAACCGACAATTGGTACGACAATTTGATGATTCGATGTTCGCCTTTTGACAATTATTCAATTAGTGCACCCGCTCCTTCATCTTTTACGTGGAATAAAATTAGAAAGCAATGACGCACTCGTCTTATTTCCTTAAAATAGAAAATTACGTGCTATCTTATTATTTTTCGAGACTACACGAAAGACAAGACAAGACAATAGTAATCATTCAACGTGAAACTTACCATACCATTCTCTTTTCGTTGAATTAGTTAATACAATATTACGCACGAGATACCGTTACCAAACGTCAAAGAAAAATAACGGAAGAAGGTTAATGGAAGTAGGGAGGAACACGATGAATTATGGCCCCACCAAACTAACGGAATATTCGTATTCCGCCATAAGTTCGTATCCACATTTGTATATACAATAAAAAATGAATAAATACCAATTCATCTCACGTAAAAAATATAATTTAATATTAATAATTATACGGATTGTAGAAGAGAAACTGGGGAGAAGAAAGTCCATACGGAGATAGCGGGAACCTTAAAAAAAATTCAATTTCTTATTTTTTATCTGAGAAATTGAGTAATGGAAAACGACGAGGAGATTAAGCAGAAGGAAGTTGCTACAGTTGAGCTTCCAGCTCCTCCTGGCTGGATTAAGAAGGTGTTATTTTCCTCCTTTTTGTAAATTTTGTGCTCGAATTTTATGTGACCTAATTTTGTTTTAATTTTATGAGTTTTATGTTTGTTTGAAATTATAAGTGCATTACGAATTTCATTCAAAAGTGTGTGATTTAGCTGTGAAATGCATTTTTGGAAATTCAGAAATTGTGATGAATCTATTATTGTTTGTGAAATAGTGCTGATTTGGATATTATTGTTATCTTGTGCTGTAATGCCAGTGGTTTTGCATTAGAATTGCGAGAATTGAAGGCGGATTAAGAAATTAAGAGCGGTCTAGGGTTTCTGCTTCTGGAATGTTAAGAATTCCGGGATCATCTTAATTTTCTCTGAAAATTTGTGAAATGAAGAACGGTGAGAATAAGCAGAATGAAGTTGTTGCAATTGAGCTTCCGGCTCCTCCTGCCTGGATTAAGAAACTGTTCCTTTTTTTCTGTGCCTTAAGTTTATTTTAACGTTTTGAGTTTTTTGTTTGTTGGCATTTTATGAAATATAGGCCGAATGTTTTTGAGAAGTGTTGGAAACTGTTGATTTGGCTGTGAAATGCATATATTTTGTGATTATGTTGATGGTGGTTTGTGTAATCATACTGATCTTGCATTAGAACACTGAGTGAAGGTGAATTTAATAAATGGGAGTGGGTTTCTGCTTATGGAATTTTAAGAATTGTGTAAATGAATTATTTCTTTATTTCTTGAACTTTCAATCTCAGTTAAAAAGAACACTAAATATTTTTCTAATTGAAGGAAATACATTAAATGCTCATAGGTTTGTTAATTGAAATTTAGGCAATATTTGCCATCCATTTGTCAAAAATGAAGGACACATAGGTTTTGGTGGTTTTATGTTTTGTTTGGTTTCTTTTTGGACAATACGTAAGAATGCCAAAACCTTGAGGTCCTTCACGGTCGACAAATGGATGGAAAAAATTGCCCAAAATTCGATTAACAAACTGCAATGAAGGACCCAAATGTTTTGGCTGTTTTTTGTTTTGTCCCTTTTCTTTTTACCAACAAACTACAGTGAAGGAGCTGAAGGTTTGACAAAACATTAAACTGCCAAAACGTTCGTTTCCTTCACTGTTGACAAATGGATGGAAAATATTGCTCAAAATTTGATTAACAAAACTATAGATATATAATGCATCCCCTTCAATTAGAAAAATATCTTTATTACTTCTTACCTGAAATGGAAAGTTCGAGAAAAAAAAGAAATTTCTGTCCCTTGTCCATTTTTTTTTGTATAACGTTGCTTGTTATCTTCCTTTCGTATATTGTCTATTTTAAGAAATTATTATCTTCCATATCAGATAGAACTGAGGATAAAAGAGATGTACGGTACAGTAACCCATCAAATATGTGTCTGTTAAACCAGATTATGTGTGCATCTGTCAATCAAGATGAAGTGAAAGCAACAGGCCAAAGCCTGGTAACATGAGGACTTACTTTAAATCCCACTATTTGTGTCCAATTAAACACGAATTTTTGCCCCAGTATAAGTAGGCTTCTTGTTTTAGCTCCTCCGCCCTAACCCCAACTTGTGCGGGTTCTGTGTAGAGTGCACTATGTACCGTACAATAATCAATTTTCTATGAAGTAATAATATATGATTAATCAAAAAACATTCTGCCTCTCTCAAACATACGCGATCATTTGTTGTTTCTCTTTTTCCTCATCTTATTCAGGACGAGATCATTTACTTATATCCAGTTTTATTTTAGTTAGAATTTATTATGGTCCCTATTCTCTGTTTCCAATTATTTTAATACTATTTAATGTAGGACATTAAAAAGGGGCTAATCTTTGGGGGTAAACTCCATCCAAATCCACTTCCAGAGCGTCGATCTATGACTAAGCTATCTACATAGCTGCTTATCCTGCCAAGAAGTTGTGCACATGCCAGGAGTACCTTTTTCAATTTTTTAGTCTTTGTTTGGTTTTAAATAAGTCGGAAGCTGTAATGGTTTTAATTTTGAGGGTTTATTTTGTTATTACGGAGATTGGGACCTGTGGGAGTCATGGGTTTAAGCTTGGCTCCAGAGTTTTAGGGGTTCAGATTGTGCTACAATCAATGATCAATGAAAAGAGGGGATAACTATCTTGTTTTTCAAACTTTACATTGGATTTGGAAGAAAGTGGACCCTCGAAGTGCCAATAATTTCTTTCTAGTTGTTCCAATTCACAAAATAAAATATTTAGAGGTTGTAGCATGACATAAAGCTCTTTGGTAGTGACGGATGTAATGATTATTTATGAGAATGAGCCCTGTTTTTCTATCTGTATCGTTTCAATGGTTTTTACCCAAAATATGAGTGAGAATAAGAATCGGAATGTTTGGGACCACTTAAATTAGGTGCATTAGTGGTAGACTTGTCTAAATCCTTAGATATTTTCTACTTGAATAAATTCATTTGTCTAGATATATCATCACTTGAACTTGGAATGGATAATATTCACCCCAAGGTGACTCTGTTGCAATGCCTTGGGAAAGGGTGACTTTGGAAGGTGGAAGGAAATCCTATTCCCAGTCTACTTATTTATGTTTCTTTCCCTTTTTTTTTTATTTAGTTAATATAACTCTTAGCTATTACTTTTATACAGATTCTCTTGTTTTCAACTAGGATCCTTGCTAAAGAAACCTAGTTCAAATAAAAAGAAAATAGAATTCTTATTTTATGTTTATAATTTCAAACTTATTATTTATAAATATATCTTATTATATTCTAATAGTTTTCTATTTTATTTATTTTTTGAACATAATTCGGAGTTGTCATTTTGTTCTTAGTATTTAGGTGGTGGTTGGTATCGGGGGAAATTAGGAGAAATTGGTATTTTATTATAGTAAAAGTGACGTTTATTGAAGGTTAAAAGTGGTATTAGAAAACTCTCATTTTTGGGGTGCATTTAGAATCTTATGTGCTTCTTTACTTGAGGGTCAACTCATTTTTCCTTATAGTTTAAATTCATTGTAACATTGTAGATAATTTAATGAGATTAATAATTCGAATATGGAATTCTACTAAATTTAAGAGTCCTTTTGAGTGTATATAAAGCGGTGCAATGCTTTAGGGAGAAGTAATACAGATCTACAGCTGTTGACTTTGATTGGGGTACAGGTAGACTCTCTCTCTCTCCCTGTACATGCATATGTCTGAACATAAACGTGTGTGGTGTGAGCATTCTAAAACACATGAAATATCTGATGCTGTTAAGATTGAAAGAACAAAATTGGGCCTCAATTATGAGTCATTAGACCATCGAGAATATACATCTGATGAGCTAAATAAAAATAACCTTCTCAGCTACTGACCTATGCAGGTGACACTCCAAGGCGTTCTACAAGGTTAAGTGAGAAATCAAAGATGCAGGAGGTACCAGAAATTGTAACTCCCAAGAAGAAACAAAAGAAACACAGTGAAAAGAAAGAAGCAAAGGAGAATGAGGATGCTGATGATGTGGAGGGTAATGATGACAAGGATGCTACTAAAGAAGAAACTAAAGGAGAGCCTGATGTATCTATGGCTGATGCAGAAAATGCTGGGGATGATGATGGTGGAGAGTTTACAGCTGATGGTGCTATCCGAGATGAGCATAATATTGAAGACGAGGAAGAGGAACCGCCTGCAGCTGATGTTCCAATTGATTCAACCACTGATAAGGTGGATGCTGAAGTTGAGGAATCAAAGGATGCAACTGCAGATGTGGCTGGTGCAAAGGTAGAGTCTAAGGATTGGGCTAATGATGTCAAGATTGAGGAATCAAAGGGCGAGGACTATGCTGAAAAAGAGCTTTTTGACGGGAAGGTTGATAGTGCAGCAGCAGATAATGACGTGTCAAAGGATAATCAAGAAAAAGAAAAGAAAAACCAAGATGACCATCTTGGAACAAGGGACAGGAGGGAATAACAAAATCTCGAGTAGCTGAACTTTTTGGTAGGTTCTTGTTGTATTCTCACCCTGGCGTTCATCTTTCAGATAGGGTTCTAACAAGCAATTGTAGATCTGTTCTGCTAATTACTGTTAGGAATTCTTGGAGAAATTGATGTGTTGATATTTGCAGTGTCCACATCATCAATTATGCGCTTGAAGCTGTATAGTTTCTTGATATATAATAGACAGTTATCTGAATTTGTGCTTTATCTGTGCATCTTACCTGGATTTAAATTATACTGAGCATGTGTTGGAGTTGATGAATCTAAAATTATTACCAACCATTGCATACCACTTATAGCTTTCATCAAAATACATGCATTATTCCTATTTTTATTATCCTTCTCTCCTCGTCAAGGCTGTGGATTCATAGGTAACTGAGACATACGAGTAAGACCAGTGGATGAACGACCAGACTCCAGGTGAACTAATGACGAGCAAAGCATTTAACTTTTTACGACGAAATAGCAACAATTGACAAAGCAAGAAGGCAATTGAAGAAAACTGAATTCTCCCATTCATCGAAAGGCTTATGTCTATCATTCAGCAAAACTCAGTTTTGTTCCCAAAGATCGCCAATAAACACGTAAGGTGTTCAACACAACCTCAATTACAGATTCATAAAGTAGCAGCAGTTAGTTTTAATTTTCAAAATATAAAGCGATTTTAAGACAGCAACATGCGAAATAAAAGCCCAACTCCTTGTACTCGTGCAAACAAACACTAGTTTCGACCAAATCTGATCAGTAGCATTCTGTGAAATGATAATCAGTCACCCTCAGCCATCATCACTGCTGAGCACATTGCACCCTCTGGGCCCCACCGTGCGTATCTTCATCCTCCTCATCGTATGCCTCTTGACGCTGAGCTTGCTTCCTTCGCATCTCCTCCTCCATGTTAACATCTTGCAATGTCGTCTCCTCGCACTCATCCAGCTCCAGGTTCGATGTTTGCAGGGACGGCTTTGGAGGTAGGACAGTCTCCAAGGCCTTGACTTGCTCTGGAGTTAGAGATTTAGGGAAATCCACGTTGAAATGAATATAGAGTTTACCCTTCATGAATGGTCTCCCATGCATTGGCATCCCTTCATCATTGATGGCCTTAGTCGAATCTGCAAGATTTTGCAAGCATGGACATCAAATTCTTCAATAAATATAATGGCACGTTTCATAAGGTTGCAACAGACAATATTAGAGAAGTTGAACCATCTTATCTCAAAGCTTAAAGTTGTTAGAGAGGAAACGAACTCTATCACATGCAGGCAGATTCTCTTTTTATTTATCTTTTTCCTTCATCAAATGCCTGAGACAAGCGAAATTTTCAAGTGGGTGGTAGCGAGAGTTGAACTCAAAGCAGTTAACCACCTCATCGAAGAGCTAGGACTTACAGAGAGGGAACAAATTTATTGATTTAATTTCTCTCATTGAAAGAGGAAAATAGGTTAAAATTTTGTTCATAGTATTGTAGGTTGAAATCTAGTACCATGTAAAATAGATTAAAATTTTGTTCATAGTATTGGAGGTTGAAATCTAGTACTATGTACCAAACATGCCCTAGGGGTAAAATTCCAGAAAATTACTAACCAGGTTTCACGACTTCTCCAGGTTGTGATTTGATAAGGAGCTTCCTACCATCCAAGTGAGACAATATAAACTGGAAGCCGCATAAAGCTTCGGTAAGACACAGTGAGTGCTCCACAAAAAGATCATCACCCTTCCTCTTGAATTTAGGATGTTCCCTCTGCTGGACGACGACGACGACATCTCCAGTGATTATGTCAGGCTGCAAAGAAAAACGAAATTTTAGAATCTTGGAAATTTCAAAAATATAACATACGTACACAAGGTCAAGTCACGGTACCGCTTCATCAGCTTCTCCATGGAATGTAATCTGCTGTCCATTCTGCATACCCTTCTCCACGTGGACTTCCAAAACTTTCTTCTCTGACACAACCTTTTCACCTTTGCACTGAGAGCAGCGATCTTTATCATTAATAGTCTCTCCCGTACCCTTGCATTCGTTGCAAGGATGCTGCATCTGCTGGAGCATACCTGGGCCAAGTTGCCTAATTGTTACCTTCATACCAGTTCCTTGACATCCAGAGCACTTCATTGAAGCTCCAGATTTCGATCCTTTGCTGCCATTGAAAACACACCAACAAAGGCACATTAAGCTCACCACCAAACCACGGGCATGTCAGGTACTATATTGAACAGTAGAGTGATTGATGAAACTTACCCACTACACTTTGAGCAAAGGACGTTGCGGGATATAGGGATCTTTTTAGTGGTCCCAAGGTATAGGTCCTCAAGAGAGACCTTCAATGGATGTGCTACATCCTCTCCCCTCCTCTGCCTTCGTCCCCTACTGCTACCACCGCCTGGTCACAAGCATATAACTCAGATAAGGTGTTCTCTTAGAGAAACTTGAAAGCTAATTAAAACCAACAAGTGCATGTTTGGTAGAGTGGATTGAATAGCATATGGAAATATTAATAAGAAGAAGTTACTTCAATTGAAGGAAGTTCTTCATTGTCATGTACTAAACATGTTACAAAAGCATAAAGAAGAATATCACGATATTATATAAAGCCAGAAGAACTCACCTCCAAATGGGCTTCCACCAAAGAAGGACTGGAAGATGTCAAAAGGGTCATGCATGCCGCCACCGCCGCTGCCCATTCCTTCCTTGAGTGCATCTTCACCATACTCATCATAGATCTCGCGTTTTTCAGGATCACTCAGAACCTCATAAGCATGTGCAAGCTCCTTGAACTGCAAATAAGCAATGCCATTAGATTTAAGTCTCAATGCATTAAAATCATATGTGAAAGTGAATAGGATGTTATCCCAATGATTCAAAACCTGCTTGGGCATTGACCCAAAAAAGAGAAAGGGTCAAAGGTTGGACAGGGGTTGAACCAGTAATTAAAAAGTTTATATATAAAAAATCAAAATTTAAAATATTACAAATATATACTAAACAGTAAGTAATCTATATGCATTAAGCATCGAGCATCAAGTCAACTCTATCTTATCCTTTTTCATCTTCAGCTTCGTTCTCCATGGACCATTGATAATCTATTTCACTTACTTCATATTAATTCTTTCCTAGAGCAGGTTTGGCTAAGCTTAAAAAGTTTGCTTATAAGTAAATAAGTCTTAAAATCAATAAAAGAACTTATCAGCGAAAGTTGCAAATAAGCAGCTTTTGACACTAAGCTGAGAGCCTCCAAAACAAGTAACTTATTTTTCTAATTTAAATTTAAAATTAAGAAAAATGTAAGGTATGCAAAGTGCAAACATGTTTGGAAACAAAAAAGTAATTTTACTTCTTTTAAATTTGAGATAAATATGCTTAATTTGGACTGTTTCGATCTTCACAGAACTCCTCTAATTAATTCAATTTTCCACCACAGAAACCAGAGTAAAAAAAGACATAAGACCAAGAAATTCCACAGTTCACCAAAACAGTAACTTCAAAAAAATTAAAAATTAAAAATAGAAAAATCAAAACCTAAAAATGCACCTTTTCTGGGTCACCTCCCTTATCAGGATGATTCTTGATAGCAGCTTTCTTGTAAGCCTTCTTTAAATCATCCTGCGACGCAGTTTTGGGCACCCCAAGAACTTCATAGTACTTAGTATTATCACTTTTTTTCGGAGCCCTTCCAAACATTTTGAAAAAAAATTAGTCGAATATCAAATACTTCCACAAGCCCAGATAAAAAACGTGTAAAATTAATAGATCGATCAAGAACTATATTGGTTATAAGGGTTTGGTAAGAATCACAGAAAAAAGGGCATACGAGGGGAGAACTCAAGAAAGACTCCAAAAGATGCCGCCGGCTGAAGGGATGAATATATAGGGTGTTTAACGACTGAGATTGAGTCTGGGGTGGAGAAAGATATTAGCCGTTGGATAATAGGGGAACAGATTCTTTTCTTTCTCTTGGGGGAATGTTGATCGTTTAGAGATGTACGGTTGAGATTCAAAGATCCAATAGTCCTGAGAAGAGTATAAAATAACACATATTTCCCCTAATTTTGTGTGATAATTACATTTGAACCCTATATGATTTCTGAAATTACATAAACCCCCTCATTTCATATTTTTACTTTCAATAACATCCACCAATTACATTAGAAACTAGAAATCTTCTTTATCCTTAACTATTTTTCACGAATCAATGGTTGTTAAAGGCTAAAATCGTTATTACTAGTTTTTCGTTACACGTGACAACTAAACATCATTGAAATAATCGAGGAACGAAGATATCAACTTGTGTATGTTGTCGACTTCAAACTTATTAAAACAAAATTTTATTTATTATTATTATTTTATAATCTTCCATATATTTATTATGAATTATTTCAACAATTAGATTATCAAAACTTGCATATTTACATAAACTATGACTTCAAACTGATTAAAATAAAAATTTATTTTTTATTATTTTTTAATCTTCCATATATTTATTATGAATTATTTCAACAATTAGATTATCAAAACTTGCATATTTGCATAAACTATGACTTCAAACTTAATTATTTTACAATCTTCCATATATTTATTGTGAATTATTTCAACAATTAGATTATCAAAACTTACATATTTGCATAAGCCTAAGAGCGAGAGTCTCACGTGAGAGCGCAAACTCTAGTGGTGATGTGTAACACAATCATGTTATTCGTAAGACTCTTCTTATTTACTCAAATTTATAAAATAGCACAGACGTAATTACATGTTTGGCTAATACTTCGAGGAAATTTCCGTCCAACAAGCCATAGTCATGAGTGAACTTATGCATTTTTTGTTTTTTTTGTTTAGCACACTCTAGTCTCACTTCGACTAACAAATACAAGGTTAAAATAATTACAATAAATACACCAACAAATTCAAATTTACTTTTATTTTTAATAAAATTATAGTTAGTTATGTACATTATTTCTCGTCATTCCATTCACTTCGGGTGCATTTGAATGCAAGCAAGGAATTTGTATAGAAAAAAATATAGGCAATTCAATTGCATAGAATTTATTTGTATGAAATTTATTAATTAAATGTGTTTGATTTATTTAATTTTCAACTTTGAAAATATTATATTATCAATTTTTTATTAGTGAGTAGATAAGATATAGAGAATAGATGAGAGAGAAATACAAAGTGAAAGGCCCGGAAAAAAAAAAATCACCCCTCCCTAAAAATATATTATCCTTCTTTTTTATGAAAATATGATCGCATAATCTAAAAGTTGAAAAATGTTTTTCATGAAAAAATTATTAATCAAACACCTTAAAAGTAGAAGTTTTGGTAGAAAAAGACATTTTTTCATGAAAAATAAAGTCAATCTAACACACTATTCACTGTTTAAGTCTTAAGAAATGCATATCGAGGTTCTTCGCACAAAATGTAACAAATCTCGTGTGAAATATCAACACATGACAACCATTCTCCTTACTCGACCTAGGATCCAATTTGAAGAAATACAGACAAAATTTCTAATATAAAAAAGTGAAATATGTAGCACACTAGCTAAGCTAAAAATTACTTAAACTTTTAAGTAGGGTTGGGCGAGGGTCGGGTCGTTCGGTTGGGTTTTTTTTGGATTCCAGAAATTTTTGGATATTTAGTAAATGGAACCGTCGGTTCCAAATAAAATTTTGGACGGTTCGATTCGATTTGGTTTGGTTCCGTATTATAATTAATTTTTTTAATATTGAGAATCACCTGAAAGTAGATACTAATACTAGTAATAAAAAGTAGATACAACTATCAAGTTCAATCTTAACTTTTATAAATTAACGTATTCTAATTTAATAACATATAAATAACAAGTTGTCCAATACAAATACCAAAAAATAAATATTACTAGTAAAACTTCGATGATCCATATCACTAATTCAGTTGCTTCAAACATTCAAGTCTACATAAAAAATGAAATATAAAAAAAAGTCATAGAGATAAAATATTTTAAAATATTGATAATACTTACCGACTATTCAATGTAATTATCAGTTGCTTGACTTGTCATACTAACTTCTAAGACACTCTACAAGAAAAAATTGAAAAAAACACAATTAATAAACATAAATAAATTATATATAGACACACAAAATAGAAAAGAAATGATAAAAAGACTAAAAATAAAACTAATAATTAGTTCAAATAGTTAAAATAAAAAATTGTTAATTTGTTTAGAAAAAAAAATTTGATTTATCGAATATAAAAAATAAATCGGTTCTTAGTCTAGAACCGAACCGAACCCGTCGATTCTCGATTCAGATACCCGTTGAAATTTTTAATTTTAGAAAAATAGCTCGTTTCGATTCGGTCTTTTTGCCCATCCCTACTTCTGAGTAATATTTTGTTTTCAAACATGTCAAATAAGTTGTTTTATATTCACAGTAGTACTCTTGATTCGCTAATAAGTGAACTTGTGAGTATGAGAGGAAAAAAAAGTAGAACTTTCTTATATACTTGAGTAATTATTTTTAAGCTTAGTCATATATGCAAACAATACTTAAAACTTGAACTAGGCCTTTGAATCCTCTCATTTCTCCCCAGGAGATAAAACAAAATTGACTAGATGTCAAGTACCATTATCATTTTCATGTGTTTTACCTAATCTGGACAAAAAATATCTTTCTGATCATCAAAAGCAAGCTCCTCAACTATAGAAGAATCAAAGAGAGGTAGTTGCTCATAATTTGCTTATAAGTTGATTGCCAAATAAACTCAATTCTAGTTCCCTTTCAATTCTCTTAACAGTGTAGATTGCTACTAAAAATGAAAATTTTTATTCTCCTTCTACTATTAATTTCTGCAATTCGTGCAGAAGTACTTGTACAAGTGATTAATCATCTCGATAATGGACATTGTATGAACGTACATTGTCAATCGAAGGACGATGATCTCGGGCTTCACTTGGTGGAAGATGGTGACGACACCACTTGGAGTTTCGATGTGAATTTTTGGGGCACAACTTTATTTTACTGTGATGTGCAATGGGATGATTCAAAATGGCACCACTTTGATGCATATGATGCTAAAAGGGATTATAGAAGATGTCTATCTCAGTGCAGATGGATGATTGATAAAGAAGGCTCATTGTACGGTTATGATGAACAATTCAGTACATGGCAAATGTTCCCCATGGTAACAGAATTGATAAATTCAACTGTGTATTGTCCACAAAAATCAAGCAGAAGAAAAAATAATTTAATTTTTTTTTAATATATTATCTAGTGCAATCTAATACTTCAAATTATTAAATATTCAGCGAATGCTTCTACAAATTTATTACATAATAAATCCTATTGTTCTAGAAATAATTAAAAAAAGAAATAAAATTATTCACTGATCATAACGACAACCCTGTTTTTCTTCCAATTCCAAAATCGCTTCGATGAATTCGGACCTAAACCCGTTTTATGTACATATTTTTATACGAACGACTTTAGTTGAAATGGCGGCAAAGTTCAGAGATAACCACCTCAACCTCACCGCAAGCATCTAGGAACTTGTACACGCCCGCCTCCTCTCCGGTGTCCACCGTCATCGGAACGAGCAATATATAGATAGATAGATAGATAGATAGAGAGAGAGAGAGAGAGAGAGAGAGAGAGAGAATTGTGATTCGAATTATTGCTTTTTGTGCTATTATGTTGCTTTTGTATTTGTTAAATTGAACAGCAGAGGAAGAAGAAAGAAAAAAGAAAGAGCAACAGTAATTAATCATAATGGGGAAAGGTGATAAGAGTGGGTTAGCGAGGGCTTTGGTGAAGCACCACAACCAAATGGTTAAGGATTCGAAAGAGAAGGGAAAATACTAGGAGTCAGCACAAGAAGGTGCTGGAGTCTGTGACAGAGTTTAGCGATATCGACTCCATAATTGAGCAAGCCGATGAAGCCCACCAACTATTTTCCGACACCAAACTTGTAGCCAACCTCATCAATTTGTAAGCCCCAACCCACTTACTAATGTGATTGTCTTTATGTTAATTTAATTATGTGTGGGTGGTATAATGTGATTTATTTAGCAGGTTACGCATTCATGCTGTTCTGATGATCTTTTTTCTTTCCCTTTCTTACGGGTTTTGGTGAAGGGAAATAAAACGGTCGTTTTGCTTCTTGTCGGAGGCTTACTGTGATTGGAGGGGGTTTTTTGGGCCTTTTTCTGTGCTCTTAAGTCTTTCATAAACGCATGTGTAAAGTTGATGAATTTCCTCGTTAACATTAAAGAATTAGTGCTCAATGTGAACTGAGGAGGTGAAAATATAAACAAAGGAAATTGAAAAGGATTTTTATTTTTTATTTTTTTTTCCCATTCGGTTAGTGTGGGAATCAAGAGAGAACTGGCTAAAAGAGTGAAATTAAGTTCATAAATTTATGAGCTACGTTCTGGTTATTGAACTTGTTCTTTTACACATAAGCGCGTACGCACTGAGAGAGAGAAATAACTAAATTTAGTTTTATTTTAGTTTCAGGGAAGAAATGATGGGGAAATTATTTATCTTCTCACCTTACATGTTCTTGTTTTCTTCACGGAGTTCATGAATTGTAAATGCAGAATTTGGGTATCTGTTCTTTGAGTGACTTTGTTGGTACCTACATTATTTGTGATGGAAACAATCACGAACTAGACAGAACAAATAATGCAACGAATTTTAAAAAAAATGCTATTATTGCAATATGCAGATTGATAACCGAATTAATATAAATGTGACTTGGATTCCAGATTGAGGGTAGCGCAATGCTATGTCCTATAGCAGAAATTCGTCCTACTCCTGTGTTTGTAGTTCAATGAGCGTCTACCGTTAGGATTCAACAATCTCTTTCCAAGAATTTAGCACTCGATTCTTGGTTCTCGCGATTATACTTAGTGTTTTTCTTCTCTAGACAGAATTTTTAGAAGGATTGAAAATGCGGGATTATTTTCTTGTTCTTGAATCAGACGATTTTTCTACATATATATAGA
>CAIGRB010052669.1:0-29751 GCA_903798255.1 Fraxinus quadrangulata | reverse complement strand
ACGATTTTGTCGGTTGTAGCCCATTTGTATTCTACCTATTGGGCCTAACTATGATCTAACCTAAAAGCCCACACCCCTTACCTTTATATTGGCTACTCGTTACTAATTGTGTGTGTGTGAAAGTGAGGGAGCCGTGTTTGAAAGAGAAGCAGCGTTGGTTTTGCTTAGTGCTGACGTCCTTTGTCTTCTCCTTCTTCTCTAGCCTTTGTGGCTATCCTTGAGGCTCCCATAACTTCTCCACACCGTTGCCATTTGTGGGTAAGAATCGAAAGCAACCGATTGGGGAGAAAGGTGGAAGATTGGTCGGCCAATGGTGGTGTCGGTTTGGTGAAATTGAGCCTGGTTTTTGGTGGATTGGAACCCAAAATTCCAACAATATTCTTGATTACAAATTCGAATTTCAAAATTACTGAAGATGTCAACAATTCAAGGTAACTTAAGTTGACTCCGGAGCCAAAACCTTTTGCTGAAACGAGATGTCCCTGCATAAAGAAAAGCGAAACACGACATGGAATGGTAAAAAAATGTTCATAGTAATCTTAGAAGAATCGCGTAAAGTTATTTAAACACATATTTTTTAATAAAATAATATTACACGCAAATTCAAAACGTTTCCTTATTTTTTAAACACACGATCTCCACCAATTCACTATTTCAAAATACATTCTACGCAAAAAATGAGACTCAAAAACACTCTTAAAGTTTGCATTCTCAACTTCAGTTCACAGTGCAATATTCAATAAGAATCTACTGTAACAAAGTCAATGAGTTGCGTGCAGCAACAAGAAAGTGTTTTCTTCATCAATAATGATCTCCCAAGTTTTTATCTAAAGAAATTTGCTGAGATTTGATTAGTTGCTTCTCTTGGTCATTTGTTTGTCCTTTAAAGAAATTTATCGCCTTGATTATCATCTCCTCCATTTTCGTTGTACGATCTCCACTTGAGTTTCATATTTGTTATTTAAATATTATCTCTAAGAAGTTCAACGTGGTACCAAAAAAGTCCAAAGTCAAGAGTTTAAATCTTGTCTATACTCGTTTATGAATATTTTACATATTTCAAGCTATTCATGATAATAATTAATTCGATAGCGCATAGGGCGAGTCGAAAACTAAGGGGTTGTTATCTTTGTGTTTCAATTTTGAGTTCTGAATTCATTTTGGATTCTGTGTTTTGAGTGTTCATTTTGAGATTGTTGAAAATGTGTTCTTTTTGGTATTTTAAAAAATTGTTTTGAAAACACCTAAAATGCTTTTTGAAAATTTTGACTTCATTATAACTGAAAACAATCAAAACGACAAATTTTGGGTTTACTTTATAAATTTTTAACTTGTTTTCAAAAACGCGTTTTCGAAAATAGGAAAAAGAACGCGTTTTCACTATTTTGAAAAATAAAAAATAGAAAACGGCTTGAAAATGGTAAAGAGAACATGCTTTAAATCACCACATTATTTTCAAAATTCATTTTTAAACACATATTTTCTCATAAAATAATTTTACATATAAATCCAAAACTTTTCCTTATTTTCCAACCACTCATTCCCCAGCTTTTTACTATTCCAAAATGCATTTTCTTGGTAAAATGGAGCCCAAATAAATAAATTATATCTTATTAAACTTTTAGATGACGTGATTCAATATAGATCACCAATAATATATGCAGGGGGCGGACCGGGGGGTGGCCTAAGGGGGCACGTGCCCCCCCTAGATTTTGATTTTGATTTTTTTTTTTTAAATAAAATCATGTTTGGTATCCGATTGAAATTTAAATTTTAATCTGAATCAAAGTTACAGTTAATTTTAATAACATATTTTCATATAATCCATAACTGTTTAACTTTTATCAAAATTCACTAAAACATTGATTTTAATCTCCACCAAACAGGGACAATATCACAATAAATTTGAATTTCGATAACATGCTAATTTTAAAAATTTCTGACGATCGTACGCTAATTGAATTTACAAATTGTTTATGTCATCTCAAAACTTATTTCGAGAACTAAATTATGGGTATATCGAATAGTCCAAACAGATATTGAAAATAGTTAAAAATACGTTAAACGTGAGTCTTAAAGAAAGACGTCTAATTCGCATTTTTTTAAAAAAAAATATCAATTATTTCATTAACATTTATTATTTTTGCGATACAAATTTCTCAATGTAATTTTCATCATTTTATTAGGAAATTTTATATGGAATATGATATTACAAATTTTCAAAATTTTACATCCGAAAAAGTCATATCCCATGTAAATTTTCGGGTGTAAAATTACAAGGGGTATGATTTTTTTGGATTGTAAAATTTTTTCCAACTTTTTTACAAGTTCGATTGTGCCCCCCTAACTTTAGAGTTCTGCGTCCGCCCCTGATTATATGTCTCTTTCGAATCTTGATGATACTTTCCTCCACCGTTTGTTGCAGCTGAAGTAGTTCTTTATAGGTGTATGATTCCAAATTTTCCCGCATGTTTGAGACTGAATATCTTTGGTAAGTGGTTTCAAAGTAGGATGAAATTTGTTAGGAAATAGAAATGTTCGTCTTACAAATTACAAGATGTGGCGTATATATTAACATTAAGATACAATCATATCATTGATTTCAAACACACGTTAAAATATTTTGGGATTATGTTTATAATATAACTCCAAATAAAATTTAGAACCATGCTTCACGTAGATGGATTATTTTCACAGGGCACTCACACGTGGGTCCCGTGCATAATTTTTTTTAACACGTGGTGGGCCAACCCATGTGAGTAGCCTGATGAGCCCTTGTGAAAATAATTCATGTACGTAAGGATTAATTCTAAAATTTAATGAACTCTATTTTTGGTCAATAAACCATGAAATTAAGGGAAATATATGCAATTAGAGTTTTTGACACAATACTGTTATAGAGCCTTCGAACGAAGATACGTCAAATTTCTCTCTTTACTCATCTAATTTTCCAAAGTTTGCAGAATTTCGAGACACATTCGAATTATTTTTTGATCAATACAAAAAACATTAATGGAAAATTTAGAGATCATTGGAAACCTTATTGATTCAGGACTACCACAAACTTTATAGATTTCAATTTGGACTTTCCTAGATGGTTTTTCCTTTTTAAAACCAAGTGACCATATTGTTAGATAGTGTTTGTATGTAGATTAAAATTTATTTGCTTTCACAACATTTTAAATAAAATATTAATTTGTTTTCTGATAAAATTGATGATATTATTTTGGAGCTTGTATTTATTGGTACATCGTTTTGATATTGAATCGAGTGCTTAAGTTGTTAAGTAAGAATATATTCGATGTATAATTCGATTTAAATTTTATAGTCCATGATTTATAAATAAAGATGTAGATTTTGCTTTGTTAAGATTGTCTCGTTTTATTAAACTTACGTTTAACTTCGACTGATAAAAAGAAATTATTTTAGTAACTCACGTATTTACTTATAGTGCGTGTTTGGGTACCATTCTTTCCAGATTTTAATACAAAATCCAACCGTGATGAACAGTGAAGAGGACCTAGCTCCAGCCGCAATTACTGACAAACCAGAACGCAGCCTTATTTTTCTATTTCAAAATCCCAAAAATGCCTCGCTTAAACAGATTGAAGGAAAAAATTAAGGGGCACAATGATCTTTTCCCCAATTTACTTGAATTGATTTGTAAAAAGCAGTCAATAATGGCCGCAACAATTGGGTCCATGTGGTAACGACTGGATTTCCTATTAAAATTTGTGTACAATGATACCCAAACATGCACATAATGTCACTTGCGCATAAAATTTCATGAGTAGATAAATGAGTTCACTTATTCACGAGTGATTTTTATTCTCAGACCTTATTTGCATAGTACTGCTTTGAGAAATCTGGTGCTCTAAAATATTCAAAACCACGTCGTTGGAATGCCTAAAATAGTTTGTAACATGTTACTATATTAATTTCTGTAACACGAAAGCGTATTATTTCAATCCAGTATTACCAAGATTGTAAAAGCTCTCATGAATTCATTTATTCTAGTATTACTTACCCCAAAACATGAAACACCGAATAAGATTAAATTAATCCTTATCCAATCTAATCTTATAAACTAAACATGAATAAAGCCATTTGTACATATAAGCTATACAAATAGTGTGACAGATGCACACGATCTGTCGACTGGTTTGAATTTCTGTACAATCCCAATCTAAAATATTTGATTCTTCACCTACAATACGACTGTGTTCAAAGCCAGAATACTTGCATGAAACAATTATAAACATTTGTAGTATTTTCAATATTAGCTATATTATCCATTCTGAAACATTTTTCGTAGTTAAATCTTGTCCCCACCGCTGATAATTTATACATTTTAAGAGCACGTCTCGCCAAAATGTGAAGTGACGTGTCTTCCCCGGGAAAGGGCAACACCAATTTGGTCCAGTCTGATGTTTTATAAAATAGCTCTACACTACTGAATAAGCTTTAAGATTTACGGTTATAGTACTTGTCAAGCAGCTTTTCTGTGTACTCTCCGAAGGACAGAGATCCATTAGGCTGGAGAAACTGTAAGAAAAAATTAGGAAAACAAAAGGTATTAGAATAACCTTTTATCCCCTCAGTAGAAAAACGCAAGAACATAAATGATTTTGCAATATCAGAAACTGGAGGACAAGACATGAATATGAACTCAAAAGATAAATAGGCAAATTGGAAGACACGGCATTGAAAATTACAGAAAAATTATTCTTTGGCGTGCAACAAAGCCTCGTCTCCCTTAATTTTTTTGGCAAACACTTGTGGATTCTTGAAAAGCAAGCACACAGTGCAGTATTTTTTGAGTATCACATCTCTATCATAACAGTTATGCATTTTAAAGACTCACCTCCTGGTGAATATTCACCACATCTGGAAAATTGAGTTTCTCATCCCTGAAACAGAATTAGGAAGAACAAATCATACACAATAAGACATGAACTTGATATAATGTGGAGATCAACTGATATGTACACGCTAATGGGTGTAAACAATAGCAAGTTAAAAATATGAGACTGATATAGTTGCAGTCAAATCAATTTTGGAATTACAGTCCAGATATCCGACTTTTCTAGAGAACTTTCTGAGCTTCTGATCGCAGGAAAAATTTCAGGTTCTGTTGCATACATTAACTAGTTTCGCCATTCCATACTTCACTTGAAGAACCAAAGTTCCCTTTCACTTCTCTGATGGGTATTTGATCTGATTACAATGGTTATGGTGCCAATAACATGTTAATCATTTCAATCCCAAGTTTTATAGGAGGAAGTACCCAATATTCAAACAAGAGGTTGTAAACTTTATTTGCTTGTTTTAATGCTCATATAATCTCCAAAGAAGTGAATGACTTGCAGAAACTATGTCACTGTTAGGATGTAAAAATAAATAAATAAATAAAGATGGGCAAGATAGCTACAAAACTATGCAACCAACAAATGGTTCCTAGAAATCCCAAGCAGTGAAAGGAGTGGTCGTCACCAGAGAGGTGGTAACCACCATCAACTGCCCAACGCATACCACAACAAATAAACCACTCAACCCCAACACCACAAGTCTAGAATACCCCAACAACCCAAAAAGTAACAGACCCAAACTTCTGAGGGAGGCAACTTAGATAGGGGGAATGAAGAAGGCAACATAGGCAATGATATGAAGAAAACAGTAGACTCAATGAAGGCCCAAAAGCTAGGGCTCAAAGGAACAATCAAACAGCCACTGCAAGCCTGCAGGCGGTAACTGCAACAACCAAGGACAACGGCAATACTAACAGGTAAAATATGCATATATTGGTCGGAGAAGCGTAAGTGCGTAACAAGGCCACTTGCTGAACAACAGAAAGCAGCATTGAAACTTACTTCTGTACCATTTTAAACTGTATACAAAATATGATTGTGACAGAAAAACCAATAATAATAATTACCTGTATTTATCGGGTTACAACTATTTAGAGAAGGAATGAATTTAATTCAATTATGCAATCAAGCTATTAGGAAATAGCAAAGCAAGATCTGAAAATTCAGAGCAAAGAAATATATCTCCATTTTGTTAACAGTCATTACTACTAGTTCAAGCATAAAGGTTATTTTTCCATGTAAAATGTTTAAGAGCTCAACATAGTGCTTGCAACCAACTATTTTTTCAATTCCCACATCCTGATTGCTCTGATGACTGAACCTTGTTTATCAAATGTCTCAAAACTGAGGTTCAAATTGGCAAATATTTAGGCAACTTTTTATGATCAGAGACCCACTTGAAATGAACAGCTATGTAAACAGATTTATGTCTGCAGAAGTACCAATCAGGCTGCATGAATAATGCAAATGTCGAACGGTCAACTCCAGATGCTGCCTCCCCTTTTGGTGCCTAACAATAAACCACTATATAAATCAATCATCTAAATTATACAGCCATAAGTAGTGCAGAAAGAGGAAAAGCCAAGGGATTCAAATATCTTACACAATATGGAGACATGGTAAGCCCTAACAAATAAAGGGAAACAAATAATAAATATTATGAAACTTGGATTATTGACATTCCTTATTATGTGTGGCCAGTGCATAAGCATAACTTCTTTCACTTCACTCACCATCATATGCATCGCGGCCTAAGTTCCAGCATGTTTCCTCAAAACTTCAATTTAGATGATGTGGCAAAACATACGGGTGATTTTTGAAGTACATAATGAACTTTGCTTAGGAAAATCAATATCCTCACAAAGTTCTCTATAGACTTATAGTAGAAAAATATGTTCATCTAAATATATTGGAATCATTCTCAAGATATAATCAATTAAATTAAATATTTTTTTCTAGTTTTTCATTAGGTGCACACTATTAACTTGCTTCAGCTTGTGTACATAAATCAGAGAGGATCGGATATGAAAGCAACAGTAGAGAAAAGTTTATGGCTTCTGCAGACAATTTCAACAAGTGGAATAAGTTTTCAGCGATAGAATAGCTTGCAAGGTCTTGACTAGAAATGTGATTGTTTGATAGCAGGGATTTTAAAACAAGGGTAGAGGTTTAATCATTACTAGAATGAAAACTTCAGGGGAGGGGGGGATATCAATTCACGCATGCTGCAAAAGCGTTCGACCAACAAAAAGGCAATCAACACAGTGGTGTCATTGGCTGTGATATTACACCATGGAGCGAATTTCAATCTTAGAACCCATATTCCTGAGAATCATCGGAGTGCCAATGGGGCTACATATCTAGTATACTTTTACATGAAAAAGATGTTAAAGACTCAAATACAAATAGAATGACATAAAAAATTATTGCCACTGGTTGTTCCAGCTACAAGAACACCCACATGAATTTAGTTTGATCCTTCCTCAACTGGGAAACAATCTTTCCTTCCCAGCTTAGTCAGTTTAAGGAGTCGTCAGCTGTCAAGAGCCGAATATTAAGCTGGATTACTATATTTGCTGCTGGATTCCTCTATTAGCAGTCTATCTGACTGCAATCTGTGGCCCGGCCAGGCTGAACTTCATGCATGCACACCACTGTTGACCGAAATATGCCCTCAAAAGGCAGTCATAACAGAGTATGTTTACCTATTCTCAAGTCGTGCATTTGTTCTGACACTCGTGATGACTAATTCAACAAATAGGACAGATAATTTCAGAGACAACACAGGATACTGGTATATTTTTCATAGGGAGAGAGACAGGTAGTAGGAAGACCAAATTATGAACACGGGAAGAAGTTAGAAAGCATAATGTAGAAAAAGGTTGTAGCCTAAAGACTACAGAGAGCTTAGTCAAGAATCACTTAAGACATACTTGCATTTCCAATATTTGATGAGTGATGAGCAAAAATTGTTGCCTGTACTTTATGTTCTAGTTGCAACCATAGTGTAAATTAATATCTTATCTAAATGTCTTTCCCAAAAGTAAAATAGGGATCAGTATTTCAAGTTGTAAATTGACAACCACAAAACAGTATTTTGTATGAAGTCGTTAAGCTAAAAATTATTAGAATTTATATGGAAATAAAGAACGGGATAAGATGCACGTTATCCCTGCATCCTCATTCTAAAGACATACAATCAAATCACAGAAAAGTGTGAGGGATTTGCAAGAAAATAAAAGATGCTAACTAAACTTGCAGCACATATGTTTCATGTAGACTAAGAGATCAGTTAGCAGAAAATACTCGGACGCAATGTGGTGTCGCACAAAGCCGACCTCTTGACAATATCTCTGTTGTTTCACCAATCTGGTATGCTATTTCATCTTCCCCATACACCACCTAAAGGAATAAGAGATTGAGAATGGTTATAACCAAGGAATATCGATCTCCTTACAGCATAACTACGACTTGATCTTCCAAAGCAGAGAGAAAAATAACATATAGAAATTGAATAGAACCCCATAATTTGTTCTTACTCCAATAATTTTTAACAAGTGCAGAAGCAATTTCTTTAGGTATATTTTCGGAGCACAGTTAAACCAAACTTGGTCATAGGGGGTGCAAAATAGCAAAAAGTAATTTTATCCAGTCTTCAAGTTCATTAATGGGCATTTTATCCAGCCTCCAATGACTCGAAGAAAGGATCTGAGGCTTTCAGTTCCTTAACAGTAGTCCAAAATTGTTTTAAGTAGAGGTAGTAATAGTTTCTCACTACTCAAGAAAATCTCCATCATCAAATATCGAAGTAATGCAAAGAATTAGATTTTGAATTGGGTAACAGATCTTGGCTGATGAGATATTTTGCAATAGAATATTTCAGTAAATTTTTGTCATCGGAATAGAGAGATTGATAAGCTTGAAACGACATGGACAGGATCTGAGAAAAAGGAAAGACAAAAATAATTGGCAATTAAGGCCAAAAGTTTGCCAGCTCTGGTACCACGCAACTAAAGAGGTATTTCTATTTTACTTGAATTACTCTACATAATATACAACCTACTCAGTACACCTAAAAAGAGAACAATAAAGAAGTTCTAGTACAGCTACATATGCCTATAGTCACTCTATAATCTGCTAAAAATAGAAAATCTTTTGACTCCACCAGATTTGATGAACGTGGACATTGTTATGACAGTAACAGATCTACTGCTAACATTTTTGTTACAGAAAATATATCCTAATGATCTGCTAATGAAAAAATGAAATATAATCTATACATATCATTGAATATATTGTGGAAAATCTTCTAATACTAGGAAAGTTAAGTATCTCCTTATAGAAGGTCTTGTTATTTAATTCCTTACAGGTGTTTGTTTCTTACCTTAGCACAGCTAGTGTTTGATTCCTTATTCAAGACCACTTCACCATGTTAATATGGGGATGTATGTTTACAAAATCAATACAAGAGAACATAAGTATTTCTTTCTCCAAGTGCTTTCATATAAAAATTAGGATAGGCTGCTATTTTACAACTTGAAATATAGACTTCAACTATTAAGTCTGTAAAATACCAATATACCTTTTACGCTACTATTATTATGAGCAAAAGGAAATATACTTTGACTATTTCACTGGAGCGCGTTTTCACATAAAGGCCAGCAGCACTATCAGGGCAAGGTAATTCTACACCATCTCTCATAAACACGGCACATGTAAGACCTACATGATGAGTTCAAGCGGCATTCAGACATAACGTGAGAAACGATAAAATCAAATTAAAGTGTATCATAATAATGAAATTGTTGTCAGTATCCACTAGATCAATACATGCCAGAAAAAGACACATTGAACTCTACCCAGATTTTTGAGTTTCTTGGTAAAAAGGAACGTATCCAATAACCAAACCATGCATTACATCTCATGGCTGTGGAAATTATTGAAGTTAAAACTAGGTCCATTTTAGATGTTAATGTGGTCATAAATGAAAATGAAGTTTTGTTTTAGTTTCTATTGTTTTCTTTCCCAATCATATCTTCTGTAAGGAAATGAACTCAAACCACTAGAATATATTAAACTTACACAACTGATGAATTTTTCCAAAGTGATTCTGACTCTTATAATCAATTAATATCTAAGATATCTATGTACTAATCTAATTAAATGACTAGCAAAATAAATTTTCTTGATTCCCAAAATTTAGGTTCCCATGTACGACATAAATAATGGATGCAATTATATTCAAACACCCTTCACACTTGACCGTGATATAAATCACTTTACAAGTCTAAACCCGTGTATGGTCCCCATTATTTCCAAAATACATTTTTCTCTATCTTATTTTCAATCACACATTCTTCAATAAAATAATATTATACGTAAACCCAAATTTTTTTCTTATTTTTTAACCACACATTCTCCATCAAAATACCATTCCAAAATGCATTATTTCCAAAAAAAAATGGGGCTCAAACATGCTCTAAATCTTAGCCCCTGCTTGGCCCCCATTTTGGGGTGTTGAAAATTTTTGGAATAGTGATTGACGAGAGAATGTGTGGTAGAAAAGTAATGAAAAGTTTTAAATTTGTGTGTAATATTATTTTATTTGAAGAATGTGTGGTTGAAATGAAGAAAGAGGAAAAAATGAGAATGAGAATGAGAAAAAAATGGGTGTCAAACATAGGCTTATACTATTTAATGTAATGTAATGGAAAAAAATAGGGGCCAAACGGGGGCTTAGTTATATAAGGATGATGGAGTCACCAAACTGGATTTGACAAAACCAATACTAATCTAATCAATTTTATTTATTAATTATCTCGAAACATAAATTAGAACTCACCAAACTATCTAATTTTAATTCACCTCTCTAAATGATCTGCCTAACTTCTTTTTTTTCTCATTCACAATCACTGAAGACAAAGTAATACCAGCAAATCAAACAAGGTATTTTGAGCTATGAGTCCTGTGACAACAAAAGTAACCATTTTATTATTCTCAAGTTCCATTGCCTTCATTTTTCTTGACCATAATGCTTATTCGTGTTGCAGAAAAGACTTATGTTATCCAATTTTCAATAGCATATTTCTACATTCATGTATTGCAAATTGCTCACCGGTGAGTGAACCATGATCTGTATGCCATCCACACCATGATGACATTGCATTTCCATCTTCAGCATAGCCACTGGAAGAAAATTTATTTTGCACTGGTTAACTAATGACGATGAAGAAATCAAAACATACCTTGCTCAAAAATTTGGAAGTTAATAATTTTCTAACTAGAACCTTACTAGAAATAGACTTCCACAAATGAGAATTTACAACATGAAGAAAAAAAAAACATCACAATTTCAATCCCCAACGAAAAATCCCAGCATTAGAAAAGAAACTATTCATAGACAACATCCACAGATCCAAATATGATTGAAGAACACTAAATCACGTGAAGATGTGCAACATCAAAGAAGCTCTGATATGCACAAGGACGATAGCAATTCAAAGTGCAAGTGTGAACATAAAGCTAACGTTTATAATGTAGACTTGCAAAATAGCATTAACTGGCAAAAGCTTATTTAATATTCTTTGGGACATCAAAACTCCATTACTGATTATAATTTTCTCTTATAGTTACTGTCTCATAATAAACCCAAAGACATCACTCAATTACAAGTTAATAATAATTTTGACAGCTGAATCACTCTTGTGTATATAGTATTAGAGCCAACCGCCCAATTCTAGGGTTTGTCAAGTATGTCATGTGTCAGGTGATGCCATGAGGCCACCAGCACAACTGCAAAAGCCAACAACAACTCTACAACTCAGTCACCGGGATCAGAATCCCCAATCCCTGCTGAAACAATGGGTTTTACATCCGCACCAAGGGGAATTTGGCTATTTGGGTTTCAGCTAAAGCTCCTGATGAATGGATCCAAAGTTCAATGTTTGTGAATCAGAAAAATGTATGATGATGTCATGAACAATAAATTTCATGGAACCAAAAATTGGGCAAATATATATGTTCCAGTCTGCTGCAAAAGAAATTTGGGAGGCAGTAAAAGAAACCAACTCACATTTAGGCAATTTCACCCAAGTGTTTGAAACTGAAATTTCAATTTTTAGACATGAGTGGCAAAACACTATTACACAGCACCACAACATCTTGAAGGGGTTGTGATAAGAATTTGATTTATTCTGGCTCGAATTGGCATGCACCAATAGCTCTCAGATTGTGAAAGTTCAAGAAAGAGATCTATCCTCTGTTTGGTTTAGTTAAAAAAGTTGATGAAATTCTAAGTCAAAGTCAACAATTAATTTTAATCACATATTTTATGGGAGCCACAACTCTTATCAACTTTTCAACCACACAATTCATTAACTTTCACCAAAATCTACTAAAAATCTAATTTTTAGCAAAATAGCCTAATCCTTAAAAATTTAGATTGGCCTTAACAAAGAATTTGATGAAGGAGACAATCTTGGGTAAAGGGCCATAACCCACTGTCTGCCATATTTCTGTACTAAGAGATGAGACTCGCTGACAAGAATGTTGGACTCGGAAGCCAAATTGCACCTGTCATAGCCTTTAGCCCATTCAGTGACAACTCTACAGTAAACTTGACTAGAGAACCACATGTCACAGCTACAATAGTGCAAGAAATCCAAGACAGAACAGATGAAAAATACAAGCTATTTTGGGATATTTGTAATAACAACCACCACAATACGGAAATCTGCCAGAGGAATACATGGTAAACCAACAAACTCAAGGCCAAACTGTTCCCCCTGAACACCTCAGTTCCAGTAAATATCACACAGCTACGGAAAACTCTTCACAACCTAATAATATTAGAGTTTTGCAACTGCCAAATTTCAGCAACGAATAACTTGAGAAACTTAAGTGTCTTTTACATGGGAACCAATCGTCCTCCATCTCGTCTACTTCCCATGCTCAAAAAGGTAACTTTACAAATAATCTTAATTGCGCTGCTAAATTTTTAGCTCTCAATGTGAATTCTAGAGCCTGTCATCAAGTAGGACGATTGGCAATGCTAGGGAAGTTGAAGGACTAATGTAGTTTGATAGGGATGCTACCTTTATTTACCAATTTAACAAGTTGAGACAATATAGAGCTATTTCAATGTCACTGCGTTATCATGTTGATCAGTTTACAAGTAAAAGGAAAGTACATTGAGTTCGTCAATGTCCATTTGTATCAAATTGCTCATTTTCTTTTTGGGATTATAGGCCCGTTGGTTTAAGCCTTGGCCCAGCATGGCCTGGGTTCCCGTAGGTCAAGTCAATGAGAGGGATTTTTACGAGTCGGGCCCAACCCTATTTACACCACTGTGCATCAACGTGCTTAGTTACTAAAAAAGCATACAATAATATTGATGTTTTGCACTGATATACCAACAGCAGAAAAATCATAGTCAAGGAAAAGAACTCAAAAATATGGTTATAAAAGCAAAAGAGTAAACAGAAAAAGTACCTTTGAAGGGCAGGAAAATAATAAAGCAAGCGGCCTTTATGACATCGGGACCGAAGAAGAATTTGTTGAAGACCTTCATCGTCGTGCTTCAGCCCTTCAGATACTGTATAAGTCCAAATAAATGTTAGTAGTATTCCCAAGGCCAATCAAGAAACATTAGCTTAAGACATCATATATGTTCATTAGATCTTATTAACAAGAATACATTCTCATTTATGTTTCATCTGGTCGTGATCAAGAGATACACAAACCTAGTACTTATAAAAATAAGAAAATGTGAAGTCATATACATTTCATCCTTTCTATGAAAAGGTATGGTGTCTCATGAAAGGATTATAAGAACATACAAATAAACATAATGAATTGAGAATATATGCTGCCAAGTAGGGGTAGTAACTATTTACAATAGAAGAACAACTTATGTAGCCAGGCGTGTGTCTTGTGTAGAGCAACTAAGTCAGGGTGCATAGTGTAGAGCAAAAGAAGCTCTCAATCAAAAAAACTCTGTGGTGCCAATAGAACAGATTACAAGAGAAGAGGAAGAGACAGACCAAAAGCACGTGAGATGATTTTGTTAGAAAGGATTTGATTGCATCATATATTCGTGTAGGTGTAGCAATGGACCAAATACAGTGGCATAAAATAAATCCGACCTTTATTAGAAATAAAACTCAGTTTGTTTTTTTATATAAGTAAATCCATAGAAACCAAGTTAATGAAGTATGTTAAGAATATTAAATATGCATTCCTTGGTATTGTATACTTAAAATTTCCTATAAAGCTGACGATAGAAACTGCTGGACAATAAGAGAAGTCATTTCAAAGACATAACAAAGAAGAAAAATCTTAAACATGTACTTACCGTAACCATCACAGTGATATGCCAACAGCAAGCCAACATCCAGAATCAGCTTTCCCAGAGCTTTAAAAGCTACCAAAGCGTAAGGAACAATGTTAAGTAACCACATTTCCAAAACCAAAGAAATTATAGAGGTAAAAGAGAAACACTGCTCAATTGACATTTCCTCAGACTTTAACAATTATAATAATTAAGATCAGTGTCATGGCTAGCCAAAAGAAGTGCTTTATCTGAGGTGCCAATGACTCTAATGCACAAAATTTAAGCTCAGGATGCCTTACAAATTGACATAGATTAATATGCCAAAAGAAAAAGTAACAGAACTGGTTTAAAAGGAACTGACAGACAATTAAATCTAGCAATGATGGGACGTCATCTGAAACCAACACAACCAATGAGCTATGTTGAGTTGCAGCATGACTGGAACAGTGAGAAATTACAACTTAGCTCAATACAGTCAAAGGTTAGGATCATAGACATCATATACTTTAATTGATACCCAAATATACTCAAAGAGAATTAATTAGAAACCTGGTTTTAGAACAGTTTTTACTGAATCAGTTACCAACTAGTAATTTTATTAGACCAAATACATATTATCTAGCACAGTAAATACATTAGTTTTACCCGCCAAAATTTATCTACACCAAACACACACGTAAAGAACAGTCAAAATTTCAGGAGAGAAACAAAAGAAAAAGGAAGCTTGAGGCACCAATTTGTACGGGAATGACAGCACATTAGTTTTTCTGATACACCACCAAAGTTTTATCTACACCAAACATAAACCTAGTAACCTACAAATCGGTACATGTTTCAAGGGGAAAGAACTGAAAAAACTTGAGGCACCACTTATATGGGAGCTTTGGTACAGGATATCGAGACATCCTGAAAAAAAGGTTATCAATGCATACCCAACTCAAGTTCTGGTAAAGCATCCTGAGGCCATATATTTCGTCCACAGTAGGAGGGGTACCTAACAAGAAAGAACACCGGAAAATCTTTAGAAAGACCAGCAATAATGGCTTATGCATTCAACTCCATAAGGGAAATGTGCACAGCTTAACCTAATAAAAGTCTAAAGTAATATGTCATCAAGTGAATCATGGAATTTTCTGTTGGTTCATTCAACAAATTACTGTAGGAATATATTCCCCTTCTCTTATTATCCACATCAAATAGTCACGGAAAGCGCAGGAGTATCATTCATTACCGTCTGATAAGCGATGCATCATCTGTAGGAAGGTCACATACTGGATTTGCATAAAAGGATCCTTTCAACAAATCTACACAATTAAAAGAAATGAAGAGTTATTACCCAATGATATGCAGGGCGTCATTTCAAATAAATATGGGTCAGCTACACAAATCCTTTTTCATCAAGTGAAGAGTTATTTACACAAAGCACCAAATGCACAAGAAAAACTAAAAAAAATGTCGTGATAGAATATGTGAATGGAACTGATTTCCCTTGCAGTATATCTTATTTTTTTTCTTTCCAAAGCATCAAATAACCCTAAATATATACAACAAGAACTTAACTGAAATGGTAAATATACAATTTTACAACTGGTAAAATCCCATGACACTGGAAATCAAATCTCATAACTAAAAAAGGAAATCTCGTTTTCTGGCATTGACTTTTGCCCCAAACTTTCTAAGTGACTAAAAATCTTGTGACTACAGCCGCCATATGCTCTTCACAAGTAAAGTGCATAAATTGACTAACAATTACTGCAAAAGTAATATCTAGTCCAGTGAGAAATAAATAAGCTGCCCACGAGCTTTTGATAACTTTCCTTGTCAATTGAATCCTTTTCTAATGCAGCCCCAAGTTTGTAATTCATATCCTTTGGAGGTTTTGTGGGCCTGCAACCCAACATACCTACATATTTCAAAATACCCAGTGTACTTTTGAGGAGCAAAGATTCCTTTATTAGTTCTAGCATCTAAAATACCTACAAAATACCTTAGGTACTTTTAGATCTTTAATTTCAAATTCACATGCAAGAACTTTTGAAAGTTCCTTCACGTAATCATGAGACACAATAATAATAATATACACATAAGAAGAGTAACTTTAACATCTTTGACATGCATGAAGAACAATTATGATCATGTTACCTCTGTGTGTAACCATGAAAACAAATTTTATAAATCTTTCAAACTCCACTCAGCCATAATTTCAAACCATAGAGAGATTATTTCATTTTTTTTTTAATATTTGACGTCTTTTTTCTTAAAAACCATCAATGAATGTATGTGTTATGCAAAAAACTTGACAAGAGAGATATCTAAAAAATTTCGAATGAGGAGGATGTCACTGTAACAATGAATTGCCCAGGGTGCTAGGTGGAATTTCCCTTAGTTATTCCAAGAAAATCAATTATCTACTTAATCAAATTTACGTTTAAAATAAGTGCTAATTTTAAAATTGGAATATCCCTAGTTAGTAGTGCAATCTCCACCACTCTGGATGAAATCTCTATCGCTTCATCTCATGTAAACACCAAGAAAAATATGAAGGATAAAAAATGGTTTATATCTTAAAATTTTTAAATGTCCGCCAATCTTTTTACCTGGTTTTCCAGATTCGAGCTTCTCTTTGCCATGACTCCATCCAAAGTTGTACCTACATGTTCTCTCCATAATTTAGACAAATATGAATAGAAAGGAGTAAGGTAGGAGCCTTCTCCTTTTTTTCCCTGAGGCGGGCTGGTTGTTAAACATCATTCCAAGAAGTTTCAAGCAAGTATACTAGAAGAAAAATCTATACAAATTGGAAGATAGTCAAAATGACTACATAATCAGCAATGTAGCTTGAATGCAGCAGTGTGTAAGACCAAGAAGTGAAAAATAGTTACTGAAGAAATAATTTACATTACCTGCTATTAGGGTCTTCTAGCCCCCTCTTCACCTCTTCTGGAAGGCTTGCTAATCTGATAAAAAAGAAAGTGATGAGTAGTAGAAAGAGGAAGAAGGCAAACATAATCTGAATACCTATGGAATTATAAAAAAAAAAAAATCAAGTTTATGTAAAACAGACAAAAATAATAGGAGTAGCTCATAAAGGTTGTACCTGGGTGCGAGATGAAGAAGATTCTGGCGCAAGGAAGCATACCCAGGGACCTGTAATGAAATGAGTCAAATGCAAAAATTGAATTTAAAAAAAGAACAAGTAGTAAAAAAAAATTAACTAGTATAGCACGTGATAAACAAAGCTCAAAGTAGTTCCCATGTATAACCAAAGTCAAACACCGCATGTGTAGCGTATATAGGAATGCAAATGAAAAAAAGAAAAATCCTGCATAATAGGTACTCAGAAACTTTTTCAAAGACTGCTCAACTGAAATGATCCCGGTGATAGCTAGAAAATGAGGAGAACATACCCAGAAGAAAATGGAAAAAATAAAATAAGTAAAATATACAATAATTACAATTGATAATTACTTCAATTTTACTTTTCTGCTTAATTTTTTAACATCAAATAATAGCCGTTCCGATGCATGTCCTACAAATGTGTTTTTTGTTTCCATGAAAAGTAACTTACCTTGAAAGCTGTATAAAAATAAAAGGATTAATAAATTAATCATACCGAGTTGATCATCAAAGAAACATACCTATAAGATATAAAACCAAACATGCAGCTTACCAAATTGATTGTCAAGACAACTAACAATGAAATTAAAACAAAAAAATAAAAATAAAAAATAGCAACAGTAATAGGAAAAACAATTTCATACAGATGATATGGATATAATTCCGAGACCATTGGGCCCAAACCCCTGTTCGATTTTCTTTGACAAATCAGCATTCTGATCCTATCGTCAACAAATACCGCAGCACAAACAAACGATCAGAATATGTAAGTAACAGAACAGAATTGATAGTAATGATCGAAACAGTTCACCTTAAGTTCTTTGTACGGAATAGAAACCGGTGGAACTACGTGAGAAGTGGTGGAGGACATCATGCGGATCGAGCGTACAGGCAATGGAGAATTAGGGCAATTTTGCGGGAACAGCATAGTTCTGACTTCTGAAGTAGAGGGGAGTTGAATTTTCTCAAGAGAATTTGAAAATTTGAAGGGGGAGGTGATTTATGCTAATGCCCTCCAAGGTTGCGTGCACTCCAATAAAGAGCATATGCGCAATGCGTTTTGATAGGGCATAAGCGTGATGCTTTTGTATCTTAACCCTTTTGGTCCATTATTTTAAAAATATATTTCTTTCTTTTATTTTTAATTATATATTCTTTAATAAAATAATATTATACGTCAATTCAAAATTTATCCTTAGTTTAACCACACATTCTCCGTCAAAATACTGTTATTAAATGCATTATGGGTAAAAATTGGGACTCAAATAGGATACTAAAAGCAGAGTTGTAAAATATGTAGTGTTTTTTGATCGAGCATTAAACATTATAAACATATACAAGTCTCTTACGAAGCATATACGTATTTATGAATATTTGAATTTTTAATATTATTTTAAATTAATAAATAAATCAAGTAATGCATTCTTCGAATTTTATAAATATTTTTCTCTAAAATAAAGGGTATGATTGATCCCATTTTAGGGGATAAAATATGTTTTGGAATAATGATATTTTGAAAATGTGTTGTTAATAACCAGATAAAGAAAGTTTTCAATTTATGTATAAATTTATTTTTTTAGGATAATGTGGTTGAAAATGAATTTTTGAAAAATATGAAGTCCAAACGGATGCTAAAAATCAGAGGAAAAAAAAAGACCTTTAAAGTTCTTATTAGGTGAGTAATACAAAAATGGAAGAAAAAAAACGCATCTTCAAGTTTCTGCAACTAGATGAAGAACTCAGCAATGAAATTAGAGGAAGACCAAAGAAGGAGAAGGCTTGGATTTGACGTAGATAATTTGCAATTCTACGTAAAATTTGTTTTGATTTTTTATTTTTCTAAGTGTCAATACCCTACAGATTGCTCTATATAATTCATAGGCGATTTGAGGTAATTTGATGTTTGTTGTGCTCAATTTGCTTTTTTTTTTAGCTATAAAATGCAATGAACTTTGCTATGCTAATTTAGACACAATTTTTAACACAAATGTGAGCATTTAAGCGCGCATATGTGATCAATGAAATGAGTTGATCGTATTATTTCACACATTTCATATGCGAACATTTCAAAAACACGCCGAGCACGAAGCATAGCATTTTTGTACACTGCCCAAGAGAAACATCTTCAAATTTAGTACATAAAAATTTACTAAAATTTATCAATTTTTTAACCCGTCAAATTTTTATTTTAACTCATATTTCATGAAATCCACGAACTTTTATCAAAATTTTATCACATAGGCCTTTAAAGGTACATTAATCAAATTCTTCCTTTTATTTTCCCAACACAATCTATTTTAGAAAAACTAAAATAGAGAGTGAATTTAGCTCCTTAGGTCCAATTTTGATTTCAATAATCCATTTCTATGATTATTTATATAACAAAAAACTCGACGTGTCTAGAATTTCTAAAAATATATTTTCGAAAACAAGGTTAAATATAAATATAAAATTCAAAACGTATTTTTAGCTTTTTGAGTGTTTACATTAAAGGAAATAAGTGTTTAAATAATTTTTATTTAAATAAAATTTTAAAAATTAAAAATTCTAGAAAAATAAAGATTTTGGAAAAAGAAATTCTAAAATTCTACAAAGAAAATTGAAATAAAATCTAAAATCTGAAAAAACATCATTAATTTTTTTTCTATGTTTTGCCAACTTAATTTATTTGTTTTTAGCTTATGAGATCCATTGTTAAGTATCGATGATGTGTCATATAAATTTATTGATGAATTTTAATCTTGATAATATATTNAGAAAAAGCATTATGAAAACAAGGTTAAACTTATAACATAAATGTAATCAATTTTTTTACATTTTGAGTGTCTTCGGTGAATTTAATTAACAAAATTTTAAAAATTAAAAATTCTAGAAAAATAAAGATTTTGGAAAAAGAAATTCTAAAATTCTACAAAGAAAATTGAAATAAAATCTAAAATCTGAAAAAACATCATTAATTTTTTTTCTATGTTTTGCCAACTTAATTTATTTGTTTTTAGCTTATGAGATCTCATGTTAAGTATCGATGACGTGTCATATAAATTTATTGATGAATTTTAATCTTGATAATATATTAACATAAAATTGTTCTATTTTACTAATAATCAAATTTCAACAATTTATTAAAATTTCAAATCAAATTTCCTTATCAAATTTTTTATTTTGAAAAACATTTTTTCAGAATAACAAACTAAATGCATTTTGCACATGAGCTTGAGAAAGGAGTTGGTGATGAGTCAATTGGCACTTGAGAAGGATGGCTATGTTTTGCACACTAATTTTGCTTTGCCATTGACACTTGCACCTACTTATTTATAGAGTGGTCGATAAGAGTATTGTTAACACTAACCATACCACGTGCTATACACTGAGAAATTTAACTACTTGAAATGTAGAATTGAAGCAATCAGAGTATCTTTAGAATCCTATATTCATTTTAAACATAATCTACATCTTCTCTTGTGAATACAACTGACCACAAGGTACAAATTGATCGTGTGGTCCTTTCAGCATCTATGCTATAACCTCAGAACAGCCAATTTGCCGTTCAGATCAATTGCGGAACATCAACCAAGCGTTCCATTGTTTGCAGCTGGTCATAAGGAGCAATCTGCAATAAAAACAACATATGAAAATATCATCAGCACAAGCGGAATACTGAAGTTTGCTCCGAGCTACCATTTAGTTGAACCTGAGGCAAAAGATCATCATGCTCATAACGAATATCAAGGATGGATAAGCACTGCTCTCGCTCTACTTATTCATCCGCCTGCATTTAACTGTGTCCAACACGCATAATTCTGTGTTTTAAGTTCCCGTAGAGATGATTTTGCTTTGTAGCCACAATTTAGTTGTGTCAAGGGATAAAATCTCACATCGAATAAAGATGAAAACATAGACCAATTTAAAAGAGTTTGGGTTACTCCTCTTAATAAGATTGACATTTTAAGATGAAACTCCAAACTTTAATATGGTATCAGAGCCAATTAAGCTCTAACGAGCAATTCGATTCGATTAACACTAAAATAAAATAAAATTTGAGCACACAGATTTCAAGATTGATCTGCTCAAACGAGCCACCATTTTTCGGGGACATGTTATGGGATAAAATCACACATCGAATAAAGATAAAAGCACTGATCAATTTATAAGAGTTTGTGATACTTCTCTTAATAAGGTTGACCTTTTAATTTTGCGGGGACATGTTAAGGGATAAAATCACACATCGAATAAAGATAAAAGCACTGATCAATTTATAAGAGTTTGTGTTACTTCTCTTAATAAGGTTGACCTTTTAAGATGGAACCCCAAATCTTAACAAGTTGCAATAACCAAATTTCTGATATTTCATATTGTTAACCAGAAAACTCTGCACAACAATGTGTCAATTTTTTGTTTAACAATTAGTTTTTTGAAATATTGATCATTTACCAGCTGAAAATCAGGTTAGATTCACGTACCTGGCTAAATCCATCTGCCCATGTAATCGATACAGCATAATTTCCCATGGGCCGAATTTCTTCAGGTTCAATGTCCTCTGGAACATCAGCATACTGCAGTTTCTGCTCACCAGTCCATTCATCCTGATTAGACCAAAATGAAATGATCATTAGTAAGGATTAATAGCTTTCACATGAGACGAGAAGATTTGATAGTTCAATTCAAAACAAAATCACTACAAGAAGATAAAAATGGTACTTTGTCAAGGGTTCTCATTTCAGAAAGTAACTTTTCATTTACTTTGGTTCCAAAATCCAAATTCTAGCAATTTTTTTCCTGGAAGTTGCATGAACTATATGTTGTGCTACATTACTCAATTTTATGAATTCCAGCTCGGGTTAGACCAGTAGCATTCTACTCTATTCAAATGAATCTAAAATGTGGTGATGATAACTCTAGATGTTTTGTTCATGGTACGGACCTACGAATATAGGGAATAGATATGTCGGCTGATATTAACAACTGTGAAGGCAGTAAACACATTTTCCAGCCTCTCTCGGTCTCTGTACAAATATATTTTACCTCACAAATCCTTGTGAACTAAATTTAGTCCAACGGCTTAGAGAGCATCCATGAGCTTCCCCTTTATCACAAAAATCTAGACTTCATATAGGTTTCACTTCATAGTTTCAAGATAGAGCTATTTTCACAAATGATTTAACATTTTAAGTAACGTAGAAAATCAATGGCTGTTTCGCAAATCGGATATGCAAATCACAGTTGTATCTGACTGTGAATTACTTAACCATATAAAGTGGCACCATAGAAGAGTGCTGTATGATCACTTTTAATGTTTTCCATAACAATTCTCATTTTAATGTCTGTACCATATTTTTTTAATGTCGACTTATTTATTATCTCAATGACTAAATTGCAAAAAGATTATTCTACTTACCACACTTTGAGCAGATCGATCATTTCGTCTAACGGTTGCGGGGTGCAAATAAAACTCTTCAACCGAATCGGGTACTTTCACCCTGATTGCCTTCATACCTTTATCATAAGTGACAGCCGTCGATACTGTAGCAAACAAAGATGCTCTTTAAGAAAGTCCACAGCAAGAGTTTAAACTTTAGGTTTTCACAAATTTGTGCCGAATGTCAACCCTGGCTAATGATAGCTGGTTTATTCCCATATACAAGTTCTATCAATTGCTTATATTGTGACTAACAGATATCTAGTTTGAAACTCAATCCCTTTTCTTCCAGAACTAATATCTCCCAATAATACTTACAAGACAAGTCCTTGTACCATTTGAATAAAGGTAGCACCTATGTTTTCCTACATTTTAAATTGAAATCTATCCCCGGGTCATTAAAGAACGAAGATTAAGCTACCTTGTTGGCAGATCTTGGCACACTGTTGCACCACAGATATGCCCAACTCTTGAAATGTTCTTGCAACTTCACCTTGAGGATCAGCCACAACTTCGGGGATTCCACTATCTCCGGAAGCTGATAACTTTGAAGTGAAGAATAATACTCAAATACACATTCCCATGCATCGTTAAGGATACAAAGAAATCTAAATATAGTACCAAAAGAATAAATAAAATAGCATTGGAAGTTAAGTACCCATATATTCTCTATAAAATGCCAATTACTGAAAAATTATATTAATTAAATGAAGGCAAAATGATTGAAATCAGGAAATGTAAATGTCCTGTCTTTTGTTCATTTTCAATAATTACATGCTACCAAAAGTGAACTACCTAATATGCAATAAATGATTTTTAAAATATATGGACTTCACTTAATGTGCAAAATTCTAATTAACTGGTCAGGCGCAAAGGATTTGATGAGGTAAAGACAGTAATTCTCCATTAAACAAAGAAAGTTTTTTCTCCGACTGTCCTCTGTTAGGAAAATTTATAAATCATTTATAAATTGGTCAAACTTCTTTTTCAATCACATATTTCAATGGACTCATAAGTACTATACACTAATTCACCACTCATTTCTATCTACAAATAAAACCGTTTAAATATTCTTTCTAAACAGAAACTCATGAAAAGCTTTACGTCTTGAATTATAGTACAGTAAAATGAAAATAACCGAACTTCATACGGACTGATTATACCGCTTAGATCTCCCAGTTAAATATATATCTAAACAATGACCAAAGCATACCGCCAGTGGAACTTACAGTTGGTCTAATTGGGAGCTCAAAAAGATTGGGGATCCCAAACTGCTCAACAACCTGCAGATGTGTGTGTAGAAATAAGACAGAAGTACAAATCTGCAGAAATGCAGTGGACTCACAGCATTATTTGACATTGTTTGGTTAATATTATAGATGATTTATTATCATTGTCCATCATTTTGTAGCAAAGTTTCTGGTAGTGGCTGAGAAGTGGGACAGGCAAAACAAAAGTTAGACAAGAAAGCAGTCGAAAACCTGAGAACCTGACCCTCTACCAAATGGATAGTAGCGTTTTCCATCAGCATCAAAATGGCACATATTTTCAACCACAGCTACACAAGGAACCTGTTAAAACGATATACAAGGCAATTGTAAACCTTTCCTAGCATTGGGATTGACTAAAATTAGTAGAATTAAGTTAGGATTCATAGTAGCAGTCTAATTTAAGTCCTAATTCAACTATTAGTTTTTGGGTGAAAAGAGGATTTTATATAAGAAGAAAAGGACTCCTAATATAATCGAGAGAAGGACTTCATATGCAATTAGTAAAGGGTGATCGCTTTCATTATAAATAAGGAATGCATGGCATTGAGTCTAGTGTGCATGGCAACAAGGTGACGTGAATTCGGGCAGAGAACTATGTACATTCACAATTGTTAGAGTTTTAGAGAGAAAGCTAGAAAGAGAAACGGTACGTGCATGTTTGTGGCATACGTTGAGTGTTCTAATTTTGTGTATGGAGAAGTCGAGAAAGTAAAGAAAATATTGTATTGCAAGGCTTTCTTAGCTAATAAAATCTTCTTCTCATGGTCGTCGATGATTTGCCGAACCACATTTAATTTGTGTTTTTTTCTTTCCAGTTCATTCATTTCCGTTGCATTCACTGCATGTTTGGTTGGATTTTATCCAATACCTAGTACTATCCTAACATATATATTTGTCTCACACTTAATTCATTTCAAACAGAAGAAATATTCAAATCATTAGGAGAGCACATTAGAGAATATAAGAAACGTGCCTTTAGCTTTGAAAACATGCGAACTCCTTTTGCGACATCTATGAATGCTAGCTTCTGAGGTGTGGTAACAATGACAGCAGCAGTCAATGGAACGACCTGAAAGTGGAATCTATCAAGGTTAATCAAGAGCATCACTAAATTATATAGCTATATTTTTAAGGGACTCCACTGAAAATGCTAGGAAATCATCTCATCAAATAGCACCAAAACAACACCTGGCATAAGGTGAGTTGAATATCACCCGTCCCAGGGGGCATGTCAATTACGAGGTAGTCCAGTTCTCCCCTACGTAGTAGTAACAAATCATGATCAGATTGTTATTCATGACATCAAATCTAATCAATGCCACATCCTCCTTGGAATAACGAATGTGATTGGTATATAATTCAAGAAGTGCAATCAAAGCAAAGCCACATCAACTCAGAATATTTGACCATTGTAATAAAATCGATATCTAGTGAAGAGCATTTGATAAATCACCAAGAAAAAACCTTCATTTTCCAGTACTTCTGGACTTTGCCCGACTGACAAGGTGCTTTAAAAGTTATGTATGTAATTTCAATGGCATACCATGGACAATCATGAAAAATGAAATGGTTGATCGGAAAAATAGTTCCCAATGACCAAGAACTATCAACAAATTCCTGAAAACACGATTCACCTTAAATTGTATATTGTTACTTGCTTTCTGATTCATGTAGGAACATGTCATACCATTCAGTAGTAGTCAATAGTTGATTGATGACCCCTGAAACCATTGGACCTCGCATTATTGCACGCCCTTGGCCAGCAAATCCAAATGATACCAACTTAATACCCAAGTATTCGGTTGGAATGATGGTTTGCTTCTCCGGATTCTATAATATCTCTTTCAAAGATTAAAAAGTAATTAAGTGAATTGAAATTTTTTTTGGACAAAGACAGAAAGATTACCATTTCAAGTAACCGGTTTTCTGGGGAGACCATCGTTGGCAAACTAGGGCCATATACATCTGCGTCGAAAATCCCAACTCGTGCACCCATACCAGCCAAAGTGTATGCAAGGTTCACAGCTACTGTTGATTTTCCCACCCCTCCCTTCAATTATAGGAGTATTAATATATCGAAAGAAAGTTTTGGTCTGCTTCCAGGAAATTAATGAACATTAAATGACACTCGATAACATACATAAAGGCAGGGCAGTAAAGGGATAAAAGGTTTATGAGTTTTGGTTCATTGACCTACAGTCACAGTGAGAAGCCAATTCGCTATATTTCAGACCGAAAATATATATAAATGTATATATTTATACACATGCACACATGTGGTGTTATAGCAGAACATAACACAATAATTTATACAATAGGACAGGTTAGTAGTGATGGAACTCTGCTGCCACTCCTTAAGAGTATTGTTAGTTCTCTCCAGGCCAGGTCTCCACTTCACAAAGTAAAGCTTATAGTTTTTCCTCGTGAAACAGTGCAGGAAAATACAAGAATCCCAGGATAATAAAAGGTATGAACTAAATTTTCCATTCCATAAACAACCAGGACAACAAGACAAAAAAATGCTAAGATTCAATTCCTAAAATGTCAGAAAATGAGATTCACAGTGAACAAGGTAGATGATCATTGTGTACTGCATGATACTCATTAATCCAAAAGGTAAGGTTAAATGGGGAAGAGAAAATAAAGCAAACATCAATATTGGAAAGAAAAACTTGTTTTGGTAACATATATCAAACTTACTTTATAACATTTTACGCTAACACAGAACGAAGGGAGTCATCAGGTATTAGATTGTTGTACCTTGCAACTTGAAACAGCAATGATGTTCGATATTGTTTGCAGATTTTCTGGAAGGTTCCCTGCATAAACAGGTCTTGCTGGTCGGGCTGACATTGTAACACTTACCCTTTTGACCCAGGGAAGTGCTGCCACCACCTCATTAGCCTGCTTCTCGAACTAGAGACACAATTTTGTGATGGCATTAGGTATGTTGCAAATGTACTCAAAACAACACCATCTCTAAACAAACAAAACTTCGTCAGTCTCTGTGCAATGTGTACAATAGAAATTAGTTTGATAATTTGCCATCCAAGAGAGAAATTAAGAAGAAAAATATAGTAATCCCCCAGGTCTTTTGCATATTATTGAGTAATGGACAAAGCTAAAGGAATTAAAAGGATTAGTTAAAAAGGGTATGTACCACTTGATACACACATCAAATCTTGATAAAACAATGGTGATGGTGACATTTACCATGTCCTTGATTGGACATGCTGGTGTTGTCAGCTCTAATCGAAAAGAAACCTGAGATTCAATGTATAAAAGTTGAATGAGGTCATCAGTCAACACGTAGTAATTATGGAACTCATCACATCTAATTTCTAAACAACCTCTCCTAGTGCCTTGTTCACATTAAGGTCCTTCACAAATCCACAAGAGACAATGTCTGTACCAAAGTCTGGATCTATGATCTGAGACAAGGATTTTAGCACATCAGTCTCAGCTGTTTGACTTGATACTGCTGAAGCAGAAGCTGCAATTAAAATTTTGATAAGAAAAACATTACATAAAAAGAGCAATGTGGGAAAGATAATAAGTTATGAGTATCATGGCTATTCCTTATTGGTCTGCATGACTCACAAAAAATGGTAATATGGATTAACCACAAAAACATAATCAAAATATTTCACTCTCCAAGGATATTTAGTTTAATGTTTTTAACAAGCATAAGAACTGGGCTACTACGTAGCTATTGGTCCGAATGACTTGAAAAAAAATAAAAATTGTAATAGCTATTGCTTAATCACATAAATGTTGTTACAGTATGATGCTCTCCAAGGGTATTTACAGTTTAGGGTGTATTTGAACCACATTATTTTGGAAAAATGTATTTTGGAATAGTAGATTGATAGAGAATGTGTGGTTGAAAAAGAAGGAAAAGTAGGCATAGGTATAGGACTCATAACATTATTATCAAAATCTTGGTCCAGCTCTTAGAATCTTGCAATCCAAAAATATCAAACCAATTCTGATTCCAATCTAGATTCCCAAGAATCTTAACTTTTTCATTGGACATTTAAAATCATACAAACGAGTTTGTGAGAATTCTTTCAGCCTTTCATAACTAGTTCCAACCATATTTCCTGTTGGTAAGATAACTGGGAACTTAAACTTTTACTCGGAAATAGCATTCTGTTTATATGCAAAAATTTATAACAAGATTGGGAACTTACTGAAAGAATTTTTCTAACTTAGAACTAACATTTTCTTTAGGAAAATATTTATATATACTTCTAATTCAAGCCTATATGCGTATTTCTCGAATGTAACCTCATTCGGGTGAATAGAATTTCCACCTTCATCTAGATACAACCTTTCCAAAAAAATTCATTCGAAATACAATACCGTCCAGCAGCAGGATTTGGAAAGTTATTATACCAGTCCATAACAATTTTCCCTCATTCTTGCCAAAAAAGAAGGAAGTAACACCCATATATATTTCAGTAAACAGAGGAAACTAAAGACTAACACCAAAATTGAATTTGTGTGAAGAAAAAATTGACTAACGCCAATTTTCCTTCAAATCTTGTTTTGAGCTCTGCCATAGAAGCTCATACAAACCTTCAAACTCGTAAGGAGATTGAACACAAAATATTTTCAGGTTACACTCTTGTTTAGTGCTCTGCAATAACAACTCAAAATTTTCTTCATATTGCAGCACAACCAGTGTATGAAACTTGTGCATATAATCCAATTGCATTTAGTCAAATTCTAGAAATGGGTTTTCATTATTAGGTAAATTGAATTTGTTTGGAAGAAAAAGTTCACCTTGAACAGAAGCAGCTTTAGGTGTGATTGAGCTCCACGCAGAATCTTTAAACGAAACCCATGCATGCCTTTCATTTCCTTGAGATGGAAACAGGTAATTAACAGGAGATCGAACAAGTGATTCGTCGACTATTCTACATATATCGATCAGGAACTAAGAACTATGAAAATTCAGGCAAAAAAAAGGAGTTTCAATTCAATAAATGCGATGTATAAACATACATATAAAGCAAAACTTACTTCCTCTGGGTTGTGAATTCGAGAAATGAAATGGAAAGGTGGACGAGGATGGAGCGCGAAGAAGCTGCATTTTTGTGCATACAAATGTGTGTGTGTTTTTTTTTTCTCGTTCTTAGTGCATGCGTTTGTGTGGAAGGAAGGAAGAAGGTGAGGTTTTCTGGGCAAATATTTTGAGCCTCATGTCTCATATCTCATTTCAGAATGGGGTAAATACACATTTGGTCCTTATAAAGTCAATTTTCTTCTAAATTAGTCCCTAAAGAATTAACCCTTGAAAATAAGCTTCAACATACTTTTAATTTAATTTTCTAAATCTAACAAAGAAAAAAAAAATTGGCTTTCCACAGCTAAACTCACCCTCTATTTGTATATTTTATATTAATTGTACTTAATAAATTAAAAGTTTCAATGCTCGACTTGAATATTTTAGGCAATAAATTATATTATTTAAAAGATATTTGAAAGAGATGGAAAAAATAACAAATTGTTATAATGTAAAATAAAAAGCTCGTTGGAATGTGTCAAATTTTTTATTCTTTACATTTAAAGACTATTTTTATTATTTAGGAGATGATCCTTAAAAATAAAGTGTATCTTGAAGATACTAAAATAGTGTCAATTCGATCGATTTGTTAATTAAATTGACGTGAAATATTGGCTGAATTGTAATAGCGTTTGTGTACTAAGTACTACCACATAAACCCTGAAATTTATTTTTCT